>JAUMGZ010185738.1:0-13622 GCA_032359645.1 Pododesmus macrochisma
CATGACCCTGGGGTCAAAAGTATTAATATGCAAATATTTAGTTGTTGACCTATTTCAACCAGATGGATGTTAAGGCCCGATGTTTTTTTTTTGGTGTGTCAAACAACGTTAGTTGTTGCGCCATTTCTTAATTAATGTAAACAAGGTCATCATTGACGCTCTGGTGAACGAGATTAGAACACTATAGGAAATAAAAAGGAGCCAGATTTCAGGTTTTGATAATTTGCGATATCCAGAATTTTAAGCGTGCAAAAAAATGATGACAAACAAACCCCCTCCCCCCTTGCGTGAGATTGGCAAACTTTGGAAAAAAGGATGATAATGATGGATGGCGCCTAAATAAGAAGGCTGTATACAAATGCTGAAATATGATCTTTCTCAAACTGCTTCAATTTTGGAATGATTATTTTGTAGCATAATTCTTCTAGTGTAAGTATTGACACGATTTGGACAGTGAAGAAATCATGATGCAATATCTGTATGTGGTCAATCATAGATTTTAAAAGCTTATCCGTATTCATTTTATTTTGAGTCTTCATTTTCCAATTTATACTGATAAATCTTTAAACTCATATGTCATTATGGTCAAAGGTGTCAAGGTAATTAAATCAATATTTACACCCATACATATATTACTAATTCTGTCACATAGTATTAATATTTCTACTTAAATTTACTGCAGAAAATACATACTATGTAAAACTATTAACTAACAAGAATTATACTGTAGCTCAAACATATGTTAAACCTTAGCTGTAATTTTTGTCCTTTTTGTGGTGTAAGTGGTCATCTGATAAATGCCAATATAGTTTTGTGTCCACGTCAACTTTAAGACCAAAATTGAATATTCAAACCATTCATTTTAAATACTAGTTGCGTTCTGAACACTTTCTCTATTACTTATTTGCAACTGATAAAAATGCTTCACAATGTAACTGCTGTTTGATTGATGTTGTTTGCACTCTACATGTGTAGTGCCATAATGACAAAATCAAAATAATGTTTATTGGTTATATTTTATATATATTTAATCTTATTTAAATCAGAAACTTTAGCAGGTCAACAAATTGTCAAAAGTATATAGATTGTCAGAACTTCAAGCATTTGAACTTACTATTAAGTAATACCAAGTGATGGACTGACAGCAAAAGTTTGAATTAATTTGACCCCTGATGTAATGTCTAAGGATTATTGTATCTCATTTTAGAATAAAGGTTCTGATTTTCTTGAGATTGTTGCTATCACATTGTATATATACTGTAATAAAAGAGTATAAAAGACATGACACAACTAAATAACAATTACCGGTATAGTGTTATTCAATTGCATAAAGCCATTGCATAATTATATAATATGCAACATGTTACATATAACCTAAAGCTGTTTTGATTGGCTGCATTGCACACACTCATTCAGTTCTGATTGGCTTTGACTTGGTTATGATATCGCATAACAATGGTATGACGTCATATTTCATTGTTACAAGGAAGGCATTTCAGTACTAATTTTCACACATTTTAAAGCAATTTTATGATAAAATCAGAAAGAACGCTTTTAATTTGAGTAGTATGATAAAAAGAATCTGAAATTTGTTTCAAAGGCTGCTAAAATGAAAAATTCATGACAAGTTTCACAAATCTCATATGAAATGAAAACTCATTACAGATCATCTATCTCTAGAATCTTGAAAAACAATTTTAACAGAAATTGACTAATTTTTTAAACTTTTAATTTATCATCCAATAATATCTAATATGTACTGCAATATAAATGGCAATGATGAGAGTTTTAGGTAGCATGCATTGTGGGAAAATTCTTATGTAATTTCAAGTGGTAGGAGCAAAGTTAAAGTATTTGAAGGTTTTTTGACTCTCATCTTTTGTGTCTTCATGGTTGTAAATGTATTTTTTGACTGTCTTTTATCTATGTTGTCTTTTGACTGTAGTGTTTTGTGTTAATATCTCTTGGCACTGCTTTACCATGATGAATGGAAAAATAACAGAAATTTTAGTTTCTTCTTCAAATTTTAACACTGAAGTTATATATCTAGTTATTATATAATTAACTGATTTAAGAACAAACGTTATTATCTCTTCATTGCCATTGTCAAGCTGTTGCTTTAAGATAATGTCTCTAAATTTCAAATGACTGCATGTTATTATTACCTTTACTGAATTTATATTGTTAATTTCTATATATTCTTAACAAGCACAAACTATATTATTACACCTTATTGATATAACAGTATTGCTGATTGGCTGATCCATGTTACCCGGTACTTGCTAGGGCAGTAAAACATCAAGTTTCCCCGTCATATTTATTTCCCTTATTAGAAACACAAGCTTTAGGAAGATGTATGTGAAATGTAATATGTGCAAGGACATTAAAACATGAGCATTCCTGTCATATTGATATTTCCCTTATTTGAAGCACTGGGTTAAAGAAGATAATTTAAAATATAGTGTTATACAGTATAATAAACAATTTCTTGTCCAGGTTTGAGGAGATAAGAAAGGTGGTTTACCTGAGGCAAGCCACGAAGCCCTCAGGAAACATGACTTGCCTCAGATGAACAAGCCTTCATATCTCTTCAAACAAAGGCAATAAATGAATAATGTTATAGTCTTAAATGTAAAACCTTATAATATATGTCACTTTAAAATAAGCATAACATATCAGACATAACACTCATAAATTTTCAATGTTTCCATAACTGAGTTGAACTCTTCCTATATATCAAAATGTACTATAAGTCCATTTCTCATAATTGTAATACTACATGTATCTCAGTCTATAAAAACAGTTTTCTTAATATTTTAAGAACTTTACCACACTGCCTGACTGGTTGCAAGAAGTCACTTTTCCACTCTTGTTGGTTGATTTGCATTCAGTGCAAGAGTTATTGCTCTTTCCCTATATATTATTTAAATGATTATGTGGCTCAATGTAAATGTAGTTTATTGCAATGTTTTTTGCTCCTATGATTTAATACTAATCCACCTGGACCAAAGGTCCAAGGAAAACTTTTAACTTAAGAATTCCATCTGTTGCTGTTGTGAAATGTGTTTTTTCTGTTACTTTGTTCTATATGATGTCAATGTATTTAATATGTATAAATATGTTTGTAATTCTGAATTTAACATTTGCTTTTGGAATTCATCATATGTGCATATGTCAAAGTGTTAATAAACCTCAGTTAATCTTGCTTCACCTTTCTAGGGTGCCATAGGTTGTCACCTAGATAAAACTCTTTTACAGTAAGGAATAGAAACTTGTTAGCATATCAAGTCAAATGAGATAAATCAAGGCTTAGTAATACCTTAATTTATGCACCTATAGAATGTATGGCAACAAGTGAAACAAGAGGTTCAGTTTCATGAGTTTGGATACTCTCTGTGACCATACTAAAGATGTAAACTTATATTGTTTAATTAGCTCCAGGAACATTGTTCTAGTTTGTAAATAGACATAATAAATTTAGACAAAAGGCACTTTGTAAAGAGATTACACAAAAGCATTCAGTTTGAGCAGCTTGACCTCAACTGCTAATTCTAATCACATTGTACATAATGGTAGTTTAATATTTGTGAAATGCTGTTTAAATATATGCGATTTTAATTGTCTTGCTTTAATCATGTTAATAGTCACATTACCGGTAACTAACGTATAATTAATTAATATGAGAGAAATTAATTGCCTTTAACATCTTTTGACTCAATTACACAATGTCTCATGTATTATTTAACTTTATAGTTTAATAGCGTGATAGTATGGATTTATATCTTTTGTTTTAACTTTACAATTTCTTTGTTTCAGTACGAGAGTAGGGACATGTTCAGGCCAATACTACTCCTGTTTTTTGACGGAGTATTTAGTATGCTACAGAGCGTATTTGCATTTTCCGTACTTGCCATGGTGGCACCCCTCAGCTACGCTGTAGCCAACTCAACTAAGAGAATGGTGATAATTAGTAGCTCGTTACTTCTTCTTCGTAATCCAGTGACATACATGAACGTGCTAGGCATGTCTATAGCGGTGTTTGGAGTTCTATTTTATAACAAGGTTGGTACATGTATAAGGCATAAAAATAGTGTATGCATGCAACATAAATATAGTATAAGCTAATAAATAAACATTTGAACATGTGGACTATTAATACAAAAATACATTTTATATGAATTCATGATTTTAGTTATCTGTACATGTACTTCAAATAGTCTTCTAAATTAAATACTTCTTCTGTGCAGAAGACCTTTAACTAACTATTTTAAGCATATTTTAATTAAATCAGATATTCACCCACACAAATTTGATATTTAATTTAATTCTGTAAAATATTTGACCATTTTTTATAGAACTGAATTTTCTATTGATTTTAATCATATTTTGTAAGATAATTATAGGATCTTTTTATAATTGAATTTTTGTTAGTCCATGTGGACCATAGTTCCAAAGTGGACTTTTCTCATACAAATCCTGTCCGTTGTAAATTTTTCACATTTTTGACATCTCCTAAACCACTGGACCCATTCATCCAAACTTGGTAGGAAGTATCCTTAGGGGAAGGGGATTCAGATTTGTTCAAATGAATGGGCTCGGCCACTAGGGGGCCAAAAGGGGGAAAATTTGTCAAAACTCCAAAAAATCTTCTAATAAACTGGAAGGCCTAGAGCTTAGTGTTTTGGTATGTAGTAACTTCATAAGGGCATGGAGAGCACAGTTTGTTCACGGAGTGACTTTGGGGTCCAAAATAGGTTATGCGTTTTGGGGTTAAAGTTCAACACTATAGCAAATATATTAACTATTCACATTTTTGACTTCTTGTCCAAAACTACTGGACTTATTTTATCTAAACTTGACCCTGTGATCAAAAGTATTCAAATGCCAAATATTTACTTCAATAGGCCTATTTTAACCAGATGGCCGTTAAGGCCCAATGGGTCTCTTGTTTCATATGAGATTTATGAAATGAGTCTTAAGATGTGTTCATTTTAACAAGCCTTTTGTGAGCTGAAATGAACTTTTTTAGATGAGTTTCATAATCTTATATATAAAATTAAAACTCGTATAAGAAACTTTTCTCACATTACTTTAAATAATTAATACTTTTGAATGTCCTTCATTGAGTTTTATGTATGTTCAGTTGTAGTAGCAATAATTTTGCATTAGTGACATTATTTCCTGTGCAATGCTTAATTGATTTATAGAATAAAGGCAATTACAATGGAATTTCAGCCAATGAAAATATTCTATAGGAAGACAATCGGTTTTAAGTAACAAGTTTGCCAGGTCATATAACATAGAAGACAAATGTGGATACTCTGAATGATAAATTCTTTTAGATTGTTCATGAACCATTTGTGCGATAATTAATATAATATAACTATTGTATCAATTTCAGGCAAAATACGAACAGAACCGAGCAAGACTACGAGAAGATACATTGCCCTTGATACAGAGTGAATCAGACTTACAATCACTGGTTACCAAGGCAACAAAAAAAGCTGAAAGTATTCCTCATTCTAAAAGCACATCGGATTTTAAAAATAATGGATTTTTGCACCTGGAAAATCATATACTGTTTCAAAATAATATTCCAATGAACAACAGTGTGACTTTATTTCCTGTTTCTTCTAATCAAAATGTCAGCTCCAATATAGCGGGTGAATGGGAAGGAGACGAGGATAGATCTAACCTACATTCCAGATTGCATCATATTTAAACTGAGGACCCAGAGATTTTAACCTTATATTGTGAATTACATCATGCTTTAATTTGGAACAATCTTTTTTAGTCCATCTGGACCAAAGGTAAAAGGTAGACTTTTCTCATACAAATCATGTCCACCTGTCATCCTTCTTAAACTGTTCATATTTTCAACTTCTTCTCCAAAACTTCTTGACCAAATTCATCAAGATTTGGCAGTTAGCATCCTGAGGGGATGGGGATGCAAGATTGTTCAAATGAAGTCACACGCACGCACACACGCACACACACACACACACACACACCTTGGGACAGGTGAGCAGGACCAAAAGGGGTCAATTTATCTATATGCCTTCGAACGACATCTCAGAAACTACTTGGCAGATTTAAACCAAATTTGGTGGGGAAACATCCTTAGGAGAGGGGGATTCAAGTTTGTACAAGTCTTTCCAGGGAACAGGTAGGCGGGGCCAAAAAGGGTAAATTTTACTCTGTGCATTTAAACAACATCTCCTCAGACACAATTGGGTAGATTGTCAAAAATCTACTTACGAACCTATTTCATCCAGATCAATGTTAATGCCAAATAGGTCCCTTGCATTGGGCCTCGGATGACAGATCTGACCTACTTAGAAAATTAAATCATGTTTTAACTGGAAACATCAATGTAAATCTTTAGTTCATTCCAGATAACCTCATGTTCAAAATGATCACATCAGTAGGTGTAAACTTCATCCAGAGTAGATATTTTTAACACGAAATATTGATCAGTCTGACCTTTGTTCTTATTAACCTCACGTATAACTGGAGAGATCTGTATATTTAACTTGCATTCCAGATTACATTGTGTTTAAACTTTACTTCAGTCTCGTTTGAATGCATTAAAAAGCACTGCTTACAGGTCTGGATTTTACATTTTTTTTAAACTCTACATATATGTCATTTCAAACTTAGATCAAAATATTTTATGAATTAAGACATTTTTTCTTCAAGGATTTCTGAATATTTCATTACTTCTGAATCTCAATCAATTTTAAATCTTCCATACCATGGTATTAATTCAAATAATTTTCAAATTTGTTCACATTATCTTTCAAAGCACATGTACATGTACTAGAAGAATTTAAATATATTTATTATGAAAGAGATATCAGTATTTCATATACAAAATGTAAATATATATTTTGGGTGTTTTAAGATGGAAAATTACTTTGGTAATATATAACACTGTAAGAGGTTTTGATCATAACAGCATGTCTTCAATGCTAATTGAGTAAGGTTGATATTATTTATAACATTATAACTGAACTTATCAACCCATTCCGCCATGCAATCGTTATTTTATTTCTGAGGTCTACTTTAATACTGCATGTTTATGTTGGCAAATCATTCCATAACATTCAGTTTTACTTGACCAAAATATCTATGTCTTGTATGTACCAACAGATGTTTCTACAAGTTAGTTATATGTGATCAGATAATATGGACTAGCTATCATTTGTTTTATGGGATATATATATATGTAAGATAATCTATGACTGCATCTGTAATGCAAGAATAGACCATCTTTACATTTAATGCAATAGTTTTAAATAGATATAATTTATTTTACCAAGTTGTATAAATACCTTCATTTTATGTATACACTTCATGTTCACATTATGTTTACACTTCACACATTGTTTTATTGGGGTTTAATGTGCCTTTCAACACATTTCTGTCATTTGAAACAGTGTCTGCTTGTGACAGTGTGCTGTTGGCAACTTGAAAGTGCTGTTTCACTAAAATATCCTTCACAGACACATTGATATGTTACTTCAATTCACATTAACCTGACCACAATAAGACAAATGAAGTAGCTTGCTTTATATTGGATACTTAACAATATTAAGAAATATTTCAAGTTTTTAACATGGGTATGTTCTCAAAAAAAGTTGGTTATACATACATGTATGTGTGTTGTGTTGAAGTAATGTAGTTTACAGATTTTATTAGCATAAGGAATTTGTTCCCTACAGTTTTAACTAGTCCAAGATTGTACTATAATTTTTTTAACCAGTACGTACATGATTTTTTGTTTAAGCTATAGTTGATACAAATGATATTTAAATTTATCTGTTAAGTGTACAGCTTGTAAGTGGGAGTTGGTGCAATTTCAAATATTTATGTATTATAAAACCTTTTAGCGATGTAGATATAGCAATGAAGATTTTTAAAATACTTCCACAGTTTAATATTTAAACAGATATTAAAAAAATGGCTTATTTTATTTGTTCTCAATTCTTTATTTGTTCTTGATTCTATGCAAAAATAAATGTCAAATATAGTTATTCATGGTATAATGTTTATCTTTCATCTTTAATTGTCATGCAGTCACACTAGTTTGATGATTACTCAAGTTTAACATATGTCCATGGGTTTAAGACATCTCATGATGAATTTGTGATAATAATTCTTGTGTTATATCTGATGCAAATATGTGGTATTGTGAAGATATACATTCAAGAAAAATACAGATTTATATTAATAAAAAAGGTTATATTTCAATTTTTGTTAATTATTTGTCTATAGATTCAAATTCATTTGTTAGTCAAAGGTCCAAGGTGGACTTTTAATTTCTCATACGAATCCCGTCCTTTGTCCATCCCTCGTCCTACTGGTGTGGTGGCCCAGTGGTTAGCGTGTTTGCCTCGTGTTGGTACACTGGTGAAGAGAATCTGGTATCCCGGATTCGAATCCTGGTGGCGCCATATCCCAAGACGGTAAAATTGGGCACTCTACTCGCTCCCTGCTTAACACGCAGCACTAATGGGTAGGAGAGGGACTGGTTGGTTCGGTGCCGAGTGAAGTATCATGTCAATGTGTATGTGGCGTGATATTTCAGTGAGACAGCACTACAAAGTCGCCAAAAGTGGGCACTGTCGAAAGCAGACACAGTCTCGATATGACCTTAAATGAGTTAAAGGGACGCTGAACCCCAATAAAACAAACCGTCCGTCGTAAACTTTTCATATTTTCAACTTCTCCTAAACCACTGGGCCCATTTCATCCAAACTTGGTAGGAAGTATCCCTAGGTGAATGGGATTCAAATTTGTTCAAATGAAGGGGCACCACTAGGGGGCCAAAAGGGGGAAAATTTGTCAAAACTTCAAACGTCTTCTTCTAATAAACTAGAAGGCCTAGAGCTTAATGTTTCATAAACCAAGTTTGTTCAAGGTGTGACTCTTTTTTTTATTTATTTAAAATTTTCTTTTCTTTTCATAAAAAAATAACAACATGTATACAAAACAAGACAATATGCTATAAAGTTTAAATTATCATCCAGTGTAGCAAAATAATCAGTAATATATTGTTATTATTCACAAGAAATGTAATTGTTGCTATGACATGTATATTACTGATAAAATTCTCAAAGTGAGCCAGACAGAACTTTACAATTCTCAGTCTGCAGTATTTATCATGAAACAAACATGTTTATAACAAACGTAGATAAAATAAAACTGTTTTGCAAAACACATGTACTTTTGTTGTGTTATCACACAAGGCCGAGGCCCACACATCCATTAAGACACAAGCTGGAACTTTAAATGTGCATGACCGAAACAGGTCACAGATACTTTTCAACAAACAATTCCATCTGCTGCCACAAAACTAAAAACAACATATCCATGAGCCCCATCAAATGTGATCCAACGTCATAAAAAGAGGATAATTCATGTACATGTATACATACAATTACGTTAATAATATAAAGTACTCCAACTTCAAAAATAAATATACAAAACATGTTTGCTCATCAGTATAGATTAATCCGCAAGTTTAATTATGCTTTAGATAATTGGATATGTGACTACACATAATTAATCTAGTTTATAATAGCATATATAGCAAAACACTTACTTTAGACAAAATATATAACCACATCAGACAAAAAAAAAAGAAAAAAGAAACAGCAAACAAATTGTAACATTTTCAAAATAATGAAAAATTAAATTAATTTGCTTACAGACAAAATAATAACACCACAAGGACATATAGAAAAATAAAAGACAATCACAATCATTATGACAAAAAAAAATACAATTCAGGAAAGAAAGAAAAATGAAACCTTAGCTCGACCGATCAGTCATAAAGTGAGTTAACACCAATTAGTAAATAGGAATACCGGTAAGTATTCTGAACTGCTTATAGAAATATTTCAATAAAGAAAATTAAACTACCAGGAAACGTTTAGTCCTATTCAAACAACGAAGCCCAAAAGAGCTACTTATTACAGAACTCCTCACTGTTGCTATTCATTTGCTTTTCAACTTTATAACATATTGAGAGACATCTCTTAAATTCAAGAAAAACAGGACATTTTTCCCGATATTTACATTGATAAATATACTGTTTATAATAAAAGGAACAAATTATGTATTTTAGTATATTTTCCAGATAAACCAAAGAGTATATTCTCAAGGTTAAATACAATATGAATATTACTTTTATCTTTATTTATCTATAGTTATCTAGTTATTTAGTTATCTATATTTTTCAAAAATTTGTCAACAACATTGCATTGATAGAATAAATGAGGATATGTTTCATCATCTTGCTTACAAAATGTACATTTAGCGGAAAAGGATATATTCATCTTAAAAAGTAAAGTATTTGTAGGTAAAATATTGTGTAAAAGTCTGTAATGAAACCATCTCAGTTTGGTATCATTGGTGACATTAAAGGTTCTTTTGTTGGTTTTAATCCACCATTTTTCATCAAAATTTATATCGGGTATTGTGGTTTGATATTGACCGAAGAGAGTAACTTTGACACATGAATAAACTCACAATGAATAGAACTTACTGTGGGGTAGGTCAGGTACACATTTTGTAGTCAAATTACCTTACTGTGCACCTCTCAATAAAAAGTTTAAATGGACATTTCAAAAGTATAACGGCATATTGACGGTCAACACATGGTCACCAAAGGGTATTTAATTTGATAAAATATTATGTAACTCGTATTGGTTGTTAAACAAACCTACTAATAACAATCTAAAATCACATGAATTGCAGGAAAAGTACTTAATTTGTACAATCTTGAATCCCCTTCCCCTAAGCATGCTTCCTGTCAAATTTGGTTGTGAAATCTGCCCAGTAGTTTCAGAGGAGATGTTGTTTAAAGCAAAAGTTAACGACGGACAGACGACGGACAGGAGTAGTATGAGAAAAGTCCACCTTGGACCTTTGGTCCAGATGGACTAAAAACTGATCACCAGCATTATGAGCATTAAAATTAAAAGATTTTTGTGGTATATCTGACAGTAAAATATGTGTCAAGCAGGATTTGGATTTGACAATTTTCCTGAACCAACTCATCTGTAGTGATGCAATGTACCATTTTTAACCCACCAGTTAGACATATAGCTACAAAGTTATTATTTAGATATTGTTCGAGAGCATATGTCCTGATTGTGAAGCTATGAAATTATGCCCTTTTATGTTATGTTAGTAGATGAATAAGCATAAATGATGCTAACTTGAAGCAGAAATTAATTTCTTTTAGTAATTAACGGATGTTTACAATAACAAATAGAAAGCTGTTTTAAGATCTGTACCTTAGTATTTTTACATAATTCAATTCTAATTTGATTAAAAAGATTAATGTGTCAATAAAGCTTTTTAATTGCATGCACACATATACATTCATGACTGTGTATAGTGGAGTTTTTGAGAGAAATGGCTTGTTATTTTGTCATTAAACTAATACAATATGTTCACAATATAAATCAAATCATGTTGAATACGACAGAAAACTTTGATTGTTATGTAGTGACAACATCCAATACAGGTAGTCAAGGGGGAATAATTCATACAATTTTTGCCGTAAAATGTTCTGTATCAATCTTGTGCAAGATATTTCTACTAAAATGTTATCACATTATTGCAAAAATTGCTGATTGCAGAATGTAATAACATCTGACATCGGTAATAATGGGGGATAATTCAAACTATATTTGACGGAAAAAGCTAAATATTTATATAATTAACTTACTCTTTTGGTATTGCTGAATGCTGAGAAGAATTTTTTAAACAAAATTTCAACAAAATCTAACAAGAATTGAAGAAATGTTGATAGCAGAACCAACTTGTTCTTTTGGTATTGCTGAATGCCAAGATGAATTTTTAAAACTAAATTTCACCAAAATCTAACAAGAATTGAAGAAATGTTGATAGCAGAACCAACTTGTTCTTTTGGTATTGCTGAATGCTGAGATGAATTTTGTAAACAAAATTTCACCAAAATCTAACAAGAATTGAAGAAATGTTGATAGCAGAACCAACTTATTCCTTTTTATATTGCTGAATGCCGAGATGAATTTTTAAATTAAATTTCACCAAAATCTAACAAGAATTGAAGAAATGTTGATAGCAGAACCAACTTGTCATTTTGGTATTGCTGAATGCCGAGATGAATTTTTTAAACTAAATTTCACCAAAATCTAACCAGAATTGAAGAAATGTTGATAGCAGAACCAAAGTATCTACAAAAGTGTACAATTGTACAATGTATATACAATAATTCAATCTAACATACATGTACTTGCCTTTAACAAGATAAATCACTTGCAATTGGTGCACACCATTTTCTTATTTAATAAATTACACTATACTGCTGGTTAAATATTTTACAGCTGATAAGCATGATAAGATAACAGTACATTTCTATAGTTCTTTATATTATTGATTGTGTGTAAATACATGTATAACCCTTACATGATTTCGTGGTAATCCTAGATAATATCTGCTTTCATTTTCCGTTTTGAGGATATCGGACAACAGTACATTTGGTCTTTTAAATATAAGCTAGCTATATATAGCAGCTTATATAGATCGACTGTTCTAAACAAACAATATTTCAGAATATAAACCTGTTTTAAGAGTTACACCTATCTATATACATATAAATGTGTGTATCAGACTGTCCTTAAAAACTCTTGTGTATTTATAAACATACAATAACATCATTTTATTATTACACATTGCATTTTTTGTTCGATGAACATTTGTAAAAATTGCTCATTTTCTTCAGTGCTCTTAAACATGTGCTAGCTAGCTAGCTTAATACAATGTATATTCAAAGTTCAGACATTAGCCATCCAAAATGTCAATTGTACCAGTAATTTTGTTCACAAAACATGTAATTAACCTATTTTTGACCAAGTGACAGTGCCATGCCTTGAGCATGTTGGTTTTTATTACAGGGCCATCACTTTCAACAATGTTGGTTTTCAATGACCCAAGTTCACTACTGTGTCTACATAAATAAGCAAGCTCTAGACCACAAGCATTAATCTCTATATGCCTTCTAGTTTATTACAAGAAATTTTATAAAATTTCCTTATATTTTGGCCCCTTAGTGGTGCCCTATAGACACTGAGACCAATCGTTTCTTCACACTTAAATCTCCCTATCAAGTTAAGTTTATATTGGTCAAGTAGTTCTAGAGAAGTTGAAAATGTAAAAAGTTAAAGTTGGAAACTGTAATGATATCTTATTGAATCCTATACGTATGTTGTCTTGTCAATACTTGATATCGCGACTTACAAAAAGTTGTGTCCCCTTGCTTAATTCTTCTGCACTGAGACGTAAAAAGTCCAAATCTCGCGAAATTTTTTGGGCAAGCAATCATGCATGGTGTGTTGTTTTAATATTCCAAGTTTCGGTTTCAACATGCCACACGCTCACAAGTGCTGTAATTCTGACAGTCGGCATGTGTACATTGGTCTAAATTTAGATTTTTTAAGTCCTGACTATCAGAAATAATAGTTGAATTTAGTAAGAAGTGAAGCCTGTTAAGGCCTTGAGTCATGTCAGGCATGTGTGATCGCATCAACATGAGTTTGCCCTTTTATCTATATGATTAAGAATTT
>JAUMGZ010185760.1:0-13620 GCA_032359645.1 Pododesmus macrochisma
ATTGTTAATTTACAGATAAAAATGCTGCAAAGAGCCAAAGTAACGTTAATACAACAAAAACTATGGAGGAAAAGATCAAAAATATGGATTTTAGACTTAGGGCTTTCATACAGGCACTTCGCAAGGATGATATTGAGTAACATTGTGTTGGATTCATGTTGATCACTCCTAATAAAACTTCTATGCATAACAATTGTCAAAATGTTGATAAAAATTACCAAGAAGAACCAAGAAGATACAGTGTTTGTGTGTGAATCAAGTGAACATGTGCTCCTACACGAACACAACTTACAGAAATATATCAGCCATAACTAAGAAGGATGAAGATGCTGTTGAAATTGATTCTTTGAACTATCGGTCATTTATCGGTCATTTATTGTAGTACCTTTGTGTGAAATTCTTTCCATCTAACAATGATGTAAAATTCTCTTGGTATGATCTTTTTATCAATAGAATATAATTATGTTTCATTTGAAAGTGGTGTGTTTGTCTGACATTGTTAGCTTCTCATATGTAAAGAGCGTATGCAATTTTACTTTTAGTTGTTTTGGAATTTTATGTGAAGTGGTCACTTTTGGCATATTTTTGTAAGAAATTCTTTAATTAAAACATGAAAATGCTTTTTAAGGTTTAGTAATGTGTTTTTATCCACTATAATGTTTTGGACAAACAAACGGAAGCGTCATTGATAATTTTGCCCGTTATCTTTGTTTTTATTGTTGAACTTATCGTACACAAAATGGTTCATGACAAAATCCTTGGTAACACTGAAAATTCATTTAAAAAAAGCTGGTTTCCCTTTTTATAGTTTCAACGAAAATATGTGATATCCTTAATTAATAATTAAGGATGAAATAAATCATGCAAAGCACGTAATTAAACCACACCAACATACAAACTTTTCAGTGGTTAATAATACATTCATTCAAATTCAACCCAAAATTAAATCCTCTGATATTCTTATTTACCTTTCTGTTTTGTTGAGGATATAATCTTAAGAAAAACTTGGCATTTACTACTTATTGAATAAAACTATCTTAGTTGATTTATGAGCAGATATTTAATCATATTAAATTATCTTTCTCTTAGAAGAATGGTATATATTTCCTGTTCCTGTTACATGTATTACTTGACTAAATCCTTGTTGGATTATGACGTAGTTGTTGATAAACTGATTAAAATTTGTTGAATCTAAAACAAATTGTGTGTATTTTCTTTATTCAACATAAGTAATACCTTCAGCTTGTTAGCTCACCTTGAGCAAAACTCGATTAGCTATCTTCTGATCATGCAATGCCCGTCGTCTTGTTATTGGATCTCCTTTACAATGTTAAGAGATATGGTCAATGAACATTCCCAGAATGGCACCTTATGACTTATAGTTTGCACAAGCAAAGCTCAGGTCTTTGCTAAAATATTGATTAAAAATGGTGCATGAGTTGAAAAATAACGTCTGTTGTAAGAGATCCAAAAGTTATTGAAAACTTTTTTAAATTTTAAGTTTTAAGTTTGTCTAAAGAGCTAGGTCTTGATGGGACACAAGGTAATCATTGTTTGCACTTACATACGCACCACACTGAGCAAAGATGACATGTTGTCTGTTGTTTCTTGCTTTGGTATTACGTTAAAAGAGGACACCTCTGATCATCTTGCTCTGTACTGGATTCCGAAACTACACAAAATTCCTTACAAAGGTATATGCCAGGCCCCATTCTCACAAAGCTTTCTTAACTTTGAGGAAGCAAATTTCAGTCTCTTATAAAATCTTGATGTATGCACATGTACAAGAAAATGTATAAGATTTAAGGAGAATATAGACAAATAATCCACTACTTGTACTTAAATGAACATTTACACACATAACAAATGTTCTACAGTGGATGGAAATATACATCCTCAAAGTTGAGGAGCTCCTTAAAGTTAGGGAAGCTTTGTGAGAATGGGGCCTGATCTTCAAAGTGCGCTACATGTACCAAACCTCTTTCCAAGGTTTTTCGTTATTACTCCCAAAAATAAAGATGGTCTGCATTCATATTCTCGAATGATATATGGAAACTGAAAATTCAAAAGGCCTCATTGAGAACCAAATATCGCAATCTATGTCATCCATATTATCCAAAAATAATAAATAAAAAAACGACTACTTCAAATTTTACACTACTATAATAAACCCGTAAGTTAAAATCCAGGTGAAATGATATCATGTGTCGTGCTTTTATGAGTAAAACAAAGTTATCTTGTGATTAAAGACGCGACTGGATATTTGTCCAAGGCGATTCGGACGCAAAGCAAAAGTACACTGAATATGATGAAGTTAGATTGCTTATTTTTTTTTTATCTACAACACATTTTGAGGAATTTAGAGGTAGGGCTTTTCAACCGACTTTTGGAATTCCTATGGGGACCAAACATGCTCCACTTCTAGCGGACCTATTTCTTTACACAAATGAGACATAGTTTATCCAGAAGTTACTCAGTTCCGAGAAGACTTGGCACGGTCTTTTGATTTCATTTTCCCCTAAGTATATGATGTCTTGTCATTGAATACTAAACTTTTCGGTGACTTCATGAACATTGTATATCCTCAGGAACTCGAAATTAAAGACACCGACTCTTCTGCCTTATACTTAGACCTTCTAAAAATTGACAAGATTGGTAACTTTTCCTACAAATCTTTGTTAGTAATACACCGTGTTACGAAATAATAATATTTTTTCCTTAAAAGTCAGCGAATACCTTATAAACATGCACACAAAATGTCAATATACAGTTCAATTTTGAAAAAAAGTTAGATCAGGTTAATGTCAATACCTCTTTTCCACACGGACCTATTTTTGTGTGTTACAACTGTTGCACAGTGGATGTACAAGCATAACTCAAAATCTATGCCCGAATTTATGCATTGCAAAGGCCAAAAAGGGCTGTATGTACGTTTGTAGGGGCCTTGAAGCACATCATTTAAGAAATTGAAAATAAACCTTCTTAACATAAAACCACGACTCAACAAGCGCACAATAAAGGAGCGGTTGTAAAAATATAGAACATAAATAGTAAACTGAATTTACAAAACGATCAATGCAAATAGGACCAGATGAGTGGGGATACCAATTTCCAGTCAAGATATGTGTGTAGAAAGACGCAAAAAAAAAACCAATGCATAGTGATATGATTAAAGGAATGTGTAAACTACTGTAAAAGAAGAGCGCCTGGATAAATAAATTATTGTTAAAGTCGAGTGGCTGTGTTGAGCACTCTGTTAGTGGCAAGATATATAAATGATGTCACTAAAAGTACTGTGCTGCACTTGGCTAACATTAAGCTAAGGCCCAACCAGCAATCGGAGAGGACGGAGCCCCATAACCCAATATCCTCTGAAAGGTTAGAACAGGGTTTGTCATGGAGTCCCCCCAGCAATTCCGTTCAATGTGCAGTTCAGAAGATAATGCAGATCATGTGGCTGTATAAAAAGGTGGAATCAACAGAGCGAGAGATATTGAAAAACCAACAATTGCCGCCTCAAACAATTAAGCACCAGAATAAAACGAAATATATAGACGTCACAACTATCCCCAAGACTAGTCATTCGTGCAGACCGACTTAGGACAGTCACCCAGCACGAAACCAGGCGGTTTGGTTAAACCGGTTAATGAGGCCTCAACATTACCACTTCCTGCATGGGACAAGAATACAAAAATGCAATCTGAAACATGCCTCCGATAAATATGATATTTATAAGACGAAAGGGACACTACTCTATGTGAGACGTCCTCTTCTGTGTCGGGGGGGGGGGGGGGGGCTTGCTTATGTTACAACTATTACATCAGTGTGAGCTCAGAAATAACAAATAATGCAAGGGCAAACAACTGAAGGTAAACAGAGCTCTTAGTGTGTTGTTACGAGATTTTATGATTGTTCTGCAAAAGACGAACACAACTGACCTGATTGATAGTTTCAATAGAACCTCTCGATATCTTGATGATATACTTAATTAGATATTCCCAATTTTTTCACAATGTATTACATTTATATATCCTTTTGAACTAAGTCTTATCAAAGCTAGCCAATATGATAATTCCTTGCCATTTTGGACTTTAAATAGACATTAATATCGTTAATAGAAACGCTCATACTAAAATCTACGACAAAAGAGATGATTTTGGATTTCTAACTGTAAATTACCCATGGTTTGATAGAGATATTCCACGACTTCCAGCACACGGCATATACATTTCTCAATTTCTTTGTTATGCCCGAGCTTGTTCAGACGTTAATGACTTTTATTCTAGTTATATTGACCATTCCAACAAGCTTATTTCACATGGTTATTGATATCATAAACTGCGTAAAACATTTGGCAAGTTTTATAGAAGATATATGGAGATTCTTTTGAAATATGGCCCAGTTAGTATATCCCAGTATGTAACTAGAGGCATTTCACAACCCTCATTTTATGGAGATCTTGTTTACAAACCAAGGAGAATTAAAAACAACGTATCTTCTGTTGCTACTAAAATTCTAAGAAAATTCCTTAAACGTAGCTAGTAGACGCACTACATGCCTAATGCAGGGTCCATTTACCACCTCTTGCTGGCATAGGCTTGACATTATACACCAGCTAACAATACTAATAGGACTCGATGAAGGGGTCCAATTGAAATCTCTCTATATCAAGCAGGCTGTGTCCTGATATTTGTCCTTCTGGTTGTTGGTTGGACTTCGCGTTGTTCTTTATTTCTGAGCTCACACTGCTGTTATAGCAATAACTTTAGCTAATTCAGTTTCCCCCCGACACATACCGGGTGAGTTTTGCTCTCCCACGGTCCCCAATCTCCTCTTTGTTTTATTGTTTTTATTTTGTTTGTTTGTTTGTTTGTTCTGTTTGTTTGTTTTGTTTTGTTATTCCTGGCAGTTTAAGTTGGCTTATCTGTTAATAAAAACACTACACGGTGCTGTATATCATCTAAACAACTACTTGTCCATAAAAATTACAAACGTGTAAAACGTATATACCTATTTACAAAAGGCAATTGGAAACACGAAAATTGGACATTGCCTAGTAGCATAGAGCTGAAAACAGTGGTAGATTCATAGATTCCCCATAGAGTTAAGTTTATGAAAAATGGCGTTGATGAACAATCGGTGTGCTCGCAGAGTTACAAAAGCAACACCTAAGCCAACTTAAACTGTCAGGGGAAAAAGAGGGAGGAGGGACAAAGGAGAGCAAAACCCATTCAATTATGTGTCGGGGTAAAAAAACTAAATTAACAGCAGTGTGAGCACAGAAATAAAGAACAACGTGAAGTCCAACTTACAACCAGAAGAACAGATATCATGACCCAGCCTTCTCGATATAGGGAGCTTTCATCTGGAGCTCTTCATTGAGTCCCATTAGTATTGTTAGATGGTGTGAAATGCTTAAGTCTATGCCAGTAAGAGGCGGTAAATGGACCCAATACTACGCATGTAGTGCGTCTCACTATAAGATGATCATAGCTACGTTTCCGGAATTTTCTTAACATTTTAGTAGCAACAGAAGATACGTCTGGGTTGTGTTTAACCCTACATCAGAACAAGCTCGAGCATAAAGAAGTAATTGAGAAATATAAGTGCTGTATGATGGAAGTCGTGGAATATCTCCATCAAGCCATGGGAAATTTACAATTTGATATCCAAAATCATCTCTTTTATCGTAAATTTTAGTACGAGCTGTTCTGTTAACAATATTAATGTCTTAGTCTAAAAATGGCGAACAATTATCATGTGGGTTAGCCTTGATAAGATTAAGTTCTTTAGGATATATAAATTTGATATATTTAGAAAAACCGGGGTTATCAAAATTCAGTATATCATCAAGATATCTGGAGGTTCTATTAAAACTATTTACCAAGTCAGATTTGTTCGCCTTGTAGCTTAATCATGAAATCTCTTTCGTAACAATACAAGAAGAGTTCTGCTACAAGTGGGGCACAATTCGTTCCCATATTTCAAAATCAGTTATTTGTCAGTGTAAGACCCTTATGGATCTCTTGTATAATGTATACAATTGTTAACTCGAAGGTCAGTGTTTGCATATATTGTGTATGAATGTTATAAACACAGCCCCTGTTTGAGCCCCAGGCAACAAACAAAAGTAATATGAGTGGCCTAATTTTAAGTTTGGTGGTTTTGATTGCTACACTTTATGTCAAAATAATGGAAGCCGTACATGCATCAATCACAGATAAGTCGTTAACCTAAGAAAAAACAGTTTCATACTTATCTGGATTCTAAATTTGTTTGCTTGTCTGTTTGACCTTTTGGCTCTTTTTAATAGTATTTCAGCTGGTCCGTCTGTCTGTTTTTGATTATAGGATATGATTTATATTATTATTTCTTCTTTACGTCATCTCTGCTAACGATGACTGGGTTTTCCGAAATAACTGTACAGAGGAATCCGTTAATAGTTCCTATTTTGACTGCAACTACACCTTAATTTTTAGCAGGTTATTTTTTTGGAATTGTTGGGTTGTGGCGTTTGTCCTGAACCAACTCCCTTTTGGCTTCCTTTTATAGATAGGTATTGGGTTATGAGCTAGGTCCTCTCACTCATTTGGTAGGTTTGATGTCATTTTAGATATCCATCTCAGTTTGCAAGTTCATTCTGGTAATGACTTGTTTATATAACAATTGTTTGGCAATATCCTTTCTTCTAATGATTCTATTTCTTCTTGCTTTATAGTATTTGCAATTTTAATTATTTGTTCCATAACATATAACCTTCATTAAAGACCACATCAAATTCTGTATGTTATTACTCGATGAAAGTTTCTCTCTTAATAGACATGAGATGTGCAAATCGTTTATGTTAACTTTATTTCGCAGAACTCTTGCTATATAGACATGAAGCTTTATGCATGTTTAGAGTTAAAGGAATACCTCACATTGATATCAAACGTACATGTTTAAATTTTAAACTCGCCTATGCGAAGTTTTTAAGGAGAGTTTCTCTTTTCTCTGTTTAATTTTTAAGTATAAAAATATAGCACCATAGCTATTTGCATTGATGCTTAAAACAAATCTGAATCTTTATTCAATAATGGGCAGAAATAATGGCAACTCAACTTAACATTTATCAGAACAAAACATTTCATAAAAAAATATATAAGAATTTTATTTCAAAAAGAAAAATATCTTATATGAATGAAACAAGGTTCATATATATTTTTATGAAATGTTGTTTATAAAATTTCGGACGTGTGTCACGTTGTCCTTTCGTTGTAGTTCTGATGTGATACGATTAACAGGTGACAATTTGAGTTATGCCACGCTAGTCTTGCTGTAGCTACGTTGTACGATATTCAGTTAAAAATCGGCACTGGTTTGACTTCCGAGTGAGAAACATTCTTACCACGCAAGGAGGAAACAGATTGCCGCCAAAAGGCTCCAGGAGGGCTCTACCCCAATCACCCCGGGAAGAACAGTCACAGCAGCCGTTGCTGACCCAACAAGAGGTAGAGGCCATGTATCCGTGAGAGGGGCAGCCAGGACCCCTGGCGAAAAACACCAGCATAGAGAGGGTCCACGAACACCCTAAGCACCAGCCAGGGAGAGGTCTGTCTCTATAGTGCTGTTTGAGGCCAAACAAGAGGACATCATTGCGTGGAAACAGGCAAGCGAATGTCTGTACTCTAAGGTTAGTCTGTTTTACTTGTTCGTTTTTAATAAATTGCATTTTTTATTTATTCCATTATTGATATTGATATTTTTTTTATTTCTGTTTTGGGTAGATTATTTGCAGTGAACAATACAGTACAGCATAATGTAGCATTTTAATTTTTACATGTATATGTCTGCGCATCTGAACAAGAGCCTGGGGAGCCGACGTTGACCCTGTCGACGCTTATAGTCAGCATCGACTAGAGCCATAAGGACGATGGAGTGGCACCCCATCTAGTTGAAGTGCATGTTTTCGCCCTTCGTTGGTTTTCTTATGACCAAGTGCTTCCCGTCCAGTGCGCCGACATCATCTAGGGCAGTAGGGATGTTGATGACCTCTTCAGAGTACTCTGCTACGATGGCCTCGCATACTTCTTTGACCATGTAGGGTATGGTGGTGTGGGCTACTCTGAATGAGTACAACAGCGAGTGGTAGCTGTCACCAGGTGGTAACGTCTTCTGAACCAGCTGTCCCTCTTCATTATTCTTGAGGTCAGCATATCAACCGTCTCCTAGAATAGTGGTGGGGGTAAACTCTTAGGCGGCCACAACCTCTCTTCTCAGCGCCTCAATGAGATGGTGGTGTTGGCCGATTTCTTCACGTCGCAGGAGCCAGTCCCTATAGAACATGGTGGGTGGGACACTCTCTCTTCCTCTTCTTCATTCCTCTTTCCTCTGGAACAGCAGCCTGTTTTGCAAGATATCTTGGTCCAGGACATCATTCGCCAGTTGGAGATTCACGGTAGAGTTCCGACACTTGGACTTAAGCAAGAACACTATTTGATGTCCTTGATGGAAGGGTTTATGTATATGGTATTTAGCAGATGATATCTGACATACTTTAACACCGCGGCAGAGCGTATTAGCATATTAACGTATCATAACGTATCATAACGTACTACACTTTAGCAATTACGTAGCACAACGTCGTATAACTTAGTGCAACGTAGCATAAAGCAGCTAATAATGTAGTACAACATGTTACAATGTATCATAGCGTGGCACAAGGAACGTGGGATGTGGGAGCAACGAGGCCACAACGTGGCATACAACGTGTCAACAAACGCAACAGAACATAGCAACCGGTGGGACGCTTTAAATTCACACTCTGTTACGATTTTGCTACGTTGCAGCCACGTTGTACCACGTTGTTGGAAAAAGCCAGCAAATTTTGACCATGACCAAAATTGAAATTTCCACTTAACGTTTTTTCACGTTTGAGCCACGATGTTCAACGTTTCCGAACGTAGCTCAACGTGTCAGCCAAAACGCAACACTATGACTGGAGCTTTAGTGATTTTAATTTGTCAAATAATGAGACCGGGTCACAATAAAACTAGGAGGCCTGAATGGAAAAGAACTGAACAATGTTGAAAAGCTTATAAATTTGGTGCATGGAAAATAAATGTGTTCAATTTGAATTTGAATTTCTTTATTCTCATAAACCATATATATACAGAATAGAGATGGATTAATACATTGTCATGGCTCGTAATTATTTGAACATATCACGCAAACGTACACACACATTAATTCATAAATGTAGTTCATAATTAGTTTAACATAGCATACATACACACCAATAATAAACAATTCATCAATATGGTCCGTAAGTTTTTAAATATATCACACTACACACCACCATGCACTAATCTTGCACACAAAATATGCAGATACATCAATATTAATGCAATACATAAGCATTTAGCAAAGCACACACACACACACACACACACACACACATACACACATACTGACAGATGCAAAGCATACGATTCATTTTGATTTGGTAATGTCTTAAATTATAACTATATGAATATTAATTAAATTGAAGTTTAAAGTTAAAATCGTTACCCTTGGGCAAAACGTAGGTTATTTTTTGAGGGTCAAAGTTCAATAACATTTGTACAGCAGGTATGTTCACTTTTTTTCATTTTCGATTCTTAATCCACTTCATCAATTTTAGTCAGACTTAGTAGAAACATCCCTCCCATGTGACGATGATGTAGCTCCATGGAGCGCTAGAAGGAGGTTAGAATGAGGGTAATAAAATGTAATTTCTTCCAACAGGCTAGAAAAGACTAGGTTTTAGTTATTGCATGTGAAATAACATTTGGGGTATTATTGATTATGGCGTGACCCTGGGGTAAAAAAAGATTATTTTGCTCCTTCGTCACCACAGCAGTGACATATGCTTTTTTTTAAACAGTGGAAAGGGCTGCCATACACCGGAATGGCACAGACGCATCGCGGCGGGTGACACATGTGTAGCAGGAAACGCTTACCATATCGCGAGCACCTGGTTTCGCTTCTTTTTTTTAAATAGAAGTTCGTGATGTTTCCTTTAGTAGTTAATAAATGTATATTTGTTTATTTTTCTGTGTGCCTCCCACATTTTCCTTTTGTTGCCAATTTCCATGGACTTACGGCTTTAACATATCGTCTCTGTTTTTCGAATTTACTACTTTATGAGTTCAACACTACTGGTGTAGCACATGTAACATGTTATCTTTCTATATTTTCGATTACTCCTCTTCAGCCAATGGACCAGTTTCACTTAAACTTGGTAGAAAGCGTTCTCGAGGAAAGGAGACCCATTTCCCCCGTATAACAGGGTCCCAAAGGCGCCGTGAGCACAACGACACAACGACAATGTCTCTATTCTACACAGACGAGTTGTATACATGTATATATATCTATATATATCTATTATTTGACAACTGAACTTAACAAAAGAAAGCACCACATGTAACAATGATAATGATTTACTGTATCGATTACATTTTTGTAAACCGTTACGTTTTTATGAACAATTATACATATTGCATAGATATACAATAGTATCAGTATAACACACGGTAGCAGTACACAATTAAATATGCATGCAATGAATGAATAAACCTTGTCATTTGAGAAACAGTATGTCTATGGTGTCTCGTGTTAACATGCAGTTGGCAAAAAAATGACGATAGTTTCATTGTTTCCTATCGTGTATCGTTTTCTACCGTGTATCAAGCTAATTATATATTACAGTGTTATATGTATGCTTCATTTGTATTTACGATTCAAAAATGGTCTTGATTATATCCATTTCAGATAACATAATATACAATATAGTTTTGTAACAGTTAACCAATGCTGTTGACAAGCAGATTGGCAGTGATTTGAAAGTAGTGGCCCACAATCAAGCATGTATATATTGATATTTAAACCCCTGATCAAATATGTTGCTAGGCGGTTCAAAGTTAGCTTATACCCTCTGTGCAGATGTTTTCTCGAGACATATATCGTCTCTCATAAATCTTTTAGAGTGGCTTTGTGTAAATATGTATTTGTAAATTTTATTGTGTATATGTAATGTGTTACACATTTGTGATACGTTAATGAACTATTTGAATTGAATTGAACTTTATTGTGTGACGGAAACGATTGAAGTTCGAGCTTCATCATGAACTAATTTAATAAGGCCGTTGGATCTTAACGTCAACCTCGATACATCAACAGTGACAATATTTTTTTTCTTATAGATTATATGAAACAGGATGAAAGAATCAATGGAACGAAATACCTTTACTAATCAACAATAGCCGCAAAACAAAATTCAGAACCAGAATAAATGAAAATAAAATTTACGTCACAGTAATCCAAAAGACCAGTTATCCATATGGAACAACTCAGGATGGTCAAAACCAGGCGGTGTGGTTAATTATGACTCAACCTTCCCACTTCCTGCAGGCACGAAACAAGAAGTCTTAATTATATATATACCTTTAAAGATATTATAACACTCCATATTACTATCAATAAGCCAACTGCCCGCATTGAGTGTCTATAAAAGTCTAAACGAGTCTAAAATATTTCTCACATAATTACTAATCAGTTAGTATATTGTAAATACAAGGACACACTCCGAGCCAAGTGCCTGAATAGATTTATTATAAATGGCAATCAAAATAGAAATTATTTCTCTACACAGCTGACCAAACCATGCAAGTCCTCGTCAGAAGAGATAACGTAAAAATGACGTTAATGTATATATATATAATTTAATATTAGTATTAGACAGGTGGGGATTCGTGATAATAATGGCAGTCAAAATAGGCATTACTAACGTATTCCTGTAGACAGATGTTTGGACAAGCCCAGTCTTCGTCAGAAAAGATAACATAAAGATGACATAAAATATATATAACATGGTCATAAGACATACCGACAGACTGATTAACTTTAAACAATAAAGAATAGCTTTAATCTCAATTTAGAATACAGGCAACTTTGGAGCAGTGCTCTCTTTGATCAATTACATAAAGATATCTCACAGAACGTTATGAAATGGAAATTAATGACAAAGTGCCTCGCAAACTGTAGCAATATGTAATTGTTTAGGCCGTAAGCGGCCCAACTATTTATAACATCAAGTAATTGAGGAAGCGACCTCTTGCACAGCAAGTGACAATGCACAGTAATTTAGGGATGACTAAACCAAATCATGCACTATATAATTATAGTAAAATTGTGATTTTTGTGATGTTCTCATTTAAAAACGTCACAATAGAAAGTCCTGTTTGTTTCAGTTAATGAAAGATTGCCCCTAGGAGACTTCAAATACAAAAAAAATTATATGCCGTTCCATTGCTTTTCCGCCCGTATAATGCCCGTTTTTAGTTGTACACGGAAGTCGGTCTTCTGAGACCTGACCGATTTGTTACCAAATAGTTTTCAGGAGTTTTGAATCACACTGGAAACCGCTAAAAGCGATGTTTTATTTTATGTATCCATAATTCACCAGTAAACACCGAAAACATCAATCGAAAGTAACTACCAATGAAAACGTGGCACGACTTTTCCCCGGGCGCAATCTTGGGTGGCAAAAATGGCTGTCCCATTTGGTGTAGTCATACCGAGAGCTCCTATCTACAGGGTACACCGTGAGGTCAAGTTGGGATCGAAAGGATGGATATGAAGATGTCAACATTATAACGAAATCAACCGTTCCAGCAGACAAGATATACAATTAAGACACATCGGAAATAATTGCCATCTCGTAGAAGCGAGAGAACAAACACCTACTTATTGTTGCAGGTCTCTTCAGGCAACTAAACAAAATTTCGATCCTAGTCATACCGGGATATTAAAGAAATCGTCCTTAGCAACAAGAGTGTACCATTTTAGTTGGCTGGCGACTTTAACCTACCAGACATCAAATGGTCAACTCACTCAACGAGTTAAAATCAAAACTCAGTAGCAGCCAATCAGGCATTCTTATCAATGACAACAGATTGCTGATTACACCAGCCGTGGATTTTCAAACCAAAAATGAGTCCGCACTCGACTTATTTTTCACAAACAGACCAGCCTTGATCTACCGCATAAGGCCCCTCCCAGGGGTAAGTAACCATGAGACAATCTTGGTTGACAGCAGCATCCAAGTTAAACATCAGCGTCCTGCGAATCGTAAAATCAATCTCTGGAATAAACATCCAAGGGCTGCAGGAGGACATGACAGCATTCAGCCGCAACTTTACAGAAAATCTCTCACTGTTGAGGATGTATGGTCAAAACTTAACTCAAATTGGCTTGGTCTTATATGGACAAGCAGGTCCCATCTAAGATGTGGACACAAATAGGTACAACCAATCATGGATCACAGACGGCCTACCTAGATTGTCTCAAATGAAAAACGTGCATTCAGATATGATCGAAGATCAAACTCCAGAGAGGCCTTCCCTGCCTACCATGACATTAAGAATACAGTATTGTAACTACATCATCATGAACAAAATAGTAAACCGAAAAACCAAGACGATGTTCTAGGCCGTAAGTCCATGGACATTGGCAATCAATATGAAAACGTTGGACGCACACAGAAAAATAAACCAAATATACATTATTACATGTAACTAAAATGGAAACATCACGATCTTC
>JAUMGZ010185771.1:0-13620 GCA_032359645.1 Pododesmus macrochisma
GGTAGTAGATAGTGTCTTTACTGGCTGTTTGTGTTTGTAGTTAGTACCTATGGTAGTAGATAGTGTCTTTACTGGCTGTTTGTGTTTGTAGTTAGTACCTATGGTAGTAGATAGTGTCTTTACTGGCTTTTTGTGTTTGTAGTTAGTACCTATGGTAGTAGATAGTGTCTTTACTGGCTGTTTGTGTTTGTAGTTAGTACCTGTGGTAGTAGATAGTGTCTTTACTGGCTTTTTGTGTTTGTAGTTGGTACCTATGCACCAGTCATGTGGTGGAATGTCTGGAGATGGGTCACAGTCCTATGCTGCTACAGTCATAAGTGCTGCCAAGGTTTGTTATAAAAGTTATGGTGTGTAACATTGTATAAAGTTTGAATATAAGACAACATGTTATCAAATATTGATACATTTAATACTGATTAAATTCCTTCATGAGTTTGTAAGTAATTGATATGTTATAGTAAATCTTAATTTATCATAATGATAACTATAGGATTTCCACAGACACGCTACATGCTCATTTAAAAAAGCAGCTATAATCTTCAATTTCCATTTCCATGCTTTTGCCTGGATGTTCAATTTGCAGGGGCATTTGATGCTTTACAAACATATCAACTTATACAGTGTTCTCCCCAGGCCCTTATAGTCCCATGGACCTGCTACGCTGTAATTATTGGCCGTAGCGCTATTCTAATTTACCGCTATGCTATATTTCTGGACCACTGTGCTTTAATCTCTTCTACGTAACCATTGTACTTGCCTGTCATTTACCTGTGCTACAACAGGACTATGGCACGTGTTAGCACGCATGGTTAAACACAGATAGCCTACAGTACAATCAAACACCTGAAGTTGTTAGGAAATCGTTAATTATCCGTGTTAATAACAATGTAACAGCTCAAAACCCATAGATCGATTGATTAACATTGTCCTGGGTGATACAATGACCTTAGGTCAACACTTATCAAGGTCAGGTAAACAACATGCTGAGATCGCGCGATAGTCTCAATTAATGTCAGAAAACAACCTGCTTCCTCAATCTGCAAATGTATATTATGAAATCCATTTGATCTAAACATCTGGAAAAATTGTTTTAGATCATTATTTATAGGTTGTCAAAAGAAAACTCAACATAAAATGAAAAAAAGTCAGGATAAAACAGACACAATAGCCATGACGCAAATGAACACAGATTAATAGTCTTTCAAGATAACTTAATTATCATAGATCATAGATTCAATGCATTCTGTGCTTACAGTCATCAATAAAAAAAACTGTAATCATGAGTCTTTGTCACACCAAAATAGAGTCACAGGATTCAGTTTTTTTTCTCTCGTTCATGTGTTCAAAGGCTGTGCGATAAAATGTAAGGGAGCTCACTCTTACACATCTTGAGAGGCTCCCTAAATGTTCCCTGTCCAACGGATCAATGCTATGGAAGTTACCAGTAATACTGATTTTTTCTCGTGAGTTATAGGTGCAAATATTGAAAACCAATGTAAGAAATCTGCTTGTTGCTTAAGTTTTATATCTCATATCTTGTAAATCATATTGAAAGATAAAATAATTTTTTTTAGAAAAGCAACAAGATTATTTAATTTTATTTATTGATATAGTTAAAAAATAATTTTAAACTTATGCTTAAAAACATAAATAAAACCCAATTACAAATTGTTTTATAGGTATATATTAAGTATGAATAAATTTTTATTGACTGCATTTATATGGATTATTTATTCAATAATTCAAACAAGTAAACACTGACATTAAAAACAAAATACATGTAATTTCACGCGTAAGACATGCTACATAGGTTGCAGGATTGCATAAAATGAATTTAAATCCTTGGAAGAACACTGTTATAAGTTTTTAGTAATGTCATGCAATAACAGCACATTGAACAAATCAAGTATATGCTATAATCCTTGTTGTGCTATGTGTAAATCTAAATTTGCTGTTGTTTATTCAAAGGGCGCTTTCAAAGGTCTCACAATGTTTGGTGAAGCCATGGTGAACAGTGTGACTGGCAATAAAATGCAGGCAACAAAGAAAGTAGAAACAGGGACTACTGACCACAATGGACATCGTCCAGGAATAGTGTCAATCATAGATATATATAATATCAACACAGAAAATGTAAGTGGTAGTGTATAAGATATTATGGTTCTTCTTGTTGGGAGATAGCTGTATGATGATAACTTTTGTTATACAACACAATTACTAATCATAGATTCATAAAGAAGCTGCATTAGTGTTGCAGAGACTAAATGAGAAAGGTCAAGTTCACACAGAATTTTGATAATTTTTCGTCATCATTTTCAAATTTGTATTAGTACTGGTTTTTTTAATTGTTTGAGCTAATCTCCTTTGTAACCCCTGTCCAATGTCCATGAAATTTAGTATAAACATTTCCCTAAATGATATCTTGGATGAGTTTTATAACAAGTATTTTCATTCAAAAATTGTTTAAATTATCCAACTGTAGTATCCATGTCAAATGTTTTCACTACGTACAATCAACAGTATTAGTCTTCTTTTTTTTAATGAAATTTGGTATGTTTACCTTAGTGTTGTTATCTTTGAAAAGTTTGATATTGATCATTTTCTGTTCAAAAGTGTTGAGTTATCTCCCCTTTTAACCTTTGTCATATGCTATTACCTCTCTTCAATCAGCATTTTCCATCTGATTTCAATAAAACATATGTTCATTTGCATCAAGAACATTTTGGATGAGTTCACCAATGAAAAATCCAACATGATTGATGCTCTGACCCAGTGGGTCTTTTGTTTGTTTCTTTTTAAATTGTGTTTCAAATCTGACTAGAGTTATGTTTCTTTGTTTACTTTAAGGGTCCAAGAGAAAGAAGAGACATGTTTTTTGCAACAAAAACAATTTTACTTGTATTTGTATGTTTACAGTTCTGTGTTGCTGAGAATAATGAAGGGGAAGAATTAATAGCCCATTTCCATGCTTTGTATTTGTAATTTTACAGTTCTGTGTTGCTGAGGATAACGAAAGGGAAGAATTAATAGTCCATTTCCATACTTTGTATTTGTATTTTTACAGTTCTGTGTTGCTAAGGATAACGAAGGGGAAAAATTAATAGCCCATTTCTATACTTTGTATTTGTATTTTTACAGTTCTGTGTTGCTGAGGATAACGAAGGGGAAGAATTAATAGCCCATTTCCATGCTCATGCGAATGAACCTGTGGCAAAGATGAGATTTGACAACACGGGAATGTTGCTGCTCACTACATGTAAGCTGGGCCACAACTTCCATATATTTCGAGTAATGGCTCATCCATGTAGCTCTTCACTGGGTGCAGTACATCATCTATATACACTGTACAGAGGTGACACAACAGCAAAGGTGGGTGCTCACAGTCGTGAAGTAATTATGATAAAAAAAGGAGGAGTTAACTTTTGTTAGAGAGAATTATGACTTGCTCACTTTTGGTTTTCCTGTATGCTTGAGGCAAAGTGATTATGAAATGTTGATATGTTGTTGCATGACCACTGTTGTGATTCCACACTGTACATAAATATAACTGGTTGGCATCTTGGAGTCCTCGAGTAAGGTCAAGGGAATTAACTCAATGTTTGTTTTCATAATTGGAGTTTAATATCTCTTTAACACATTCCTAGGTCATATCATGTCTGTGTTACAGTACACACTGATGGTGACTTTATAGTGCTGTCTCACTAAAATACAACACCACAGACATATTGATATGATACCTAACTTATCTAATCCTGACTCAACCCAACCAGTCCTTCTCCTACTTGAAATACTGAGAATTTTGAAACACTTCTTCAAGCACTAAACACAGTTTTTTTTAAATGAAAAAGAAAAAAAACAGCAAACTAGTTACATTTGTAGATACATTTAGATTACATTGCTGTATCAAACTGTTTCCTTTTTAATACAATTGGAAAGAATTTGTTGTAGAAAGAGTATAAGCAATTTTTATTTATATGACATTGTATGATCTTTCTGTATTTGTAAATAAAATAATTTAAGACTAGCAATGTCTCGTATGTGTGGCTATATTGAAGAGTAAATGATGTAATGTAACTCTTTATTCCATATTTTGTTCAATATACTTTACAGGTGGTAGATATAAGTTTCAGTCCTGACAGTCGATGGGTCACTGTATGTACACACAGAGGAACTACACACATATTTCCTGTCACACCTTATGGAGGTATTTAATAGTAAAAATTCCATTCTCTTAGTTTTAAAAAATGTTCTATAAACAATTTTAAGGCACTGCATCTTCTTTAGTTGGAGAATAAAGATGGTCACTAAATTATGATAGATGAAACCATGACATCATTACAACATAACAGTGTCACTCTTTTTGTTACTATTCAATGCCTTCACAATAGTGAATTGTTTGTTTGTTTGTTTATTGGGGTTTAACGTCCCTTTAACTCATGTATAGGTCATATCTAGATGGTGTGTGCACTTATTGTGACTTTATAGTGCTGTTTCACTGAAATATCAAGCCCCAGACACAGGGACATGATGCTTCACATGATCACATTATCCTGACACCGAGCCAACCGGTCCTTCTCGTACCAAGTAATGCTGAATACCTAGCAGGGAGCGAGAGGATTACCTAATTTTAACTTCTTAGGTTTTGACGCAACCAGGTTTCAATCCCATGAACTGGGATTCTAGCACCAATCTACCAGCACAAAGCGAACACCCTAACCACTAATAAAAGGCAAGGTGTTTTAATTTCCCTTTTATTAAATTTCTATTAGGTACAGAAACCATTCTATCATTTACGACTACAAACTTTTGATAAGTTTTTTGTTTATTAATTTTTAGTCCATCTGGACCAAGGTCCAAGGTGGACTTTTCCCATACTAATGGTGTCTGTCATCTTTCTTCCGTCGTAAACTTCTACTCCTAAACCACTTGGCAAATTTTATCCAAACTTGGTAGGAAATATCCCTAGGAGAAGGGGATTCAGATTTGTTCAAATGAAGGGGCTTGGCCCCCAGGGGCACCACTAGGGGGCCTAAAGGGGGAACATTTGACAAAAATTCAAATATCTTCTTCTAATAAACTGGAAGGCCTAAAGCTTAATGTTTTGGTATGTAGTAACTTTTAGGCATGGAGAACCAACTGGGGTCAAAAATGGATTACACGTTTTTTGGTTAAAGTTCAACACTATGGCAAATATGTTAACTTTTCATATTTTCGACTTCTAGTCCAAAACTATTGAACCAATTTTACCCAGACTTGATTGAAGGCATCCCTAGGGGAAGGGGGTTCAGATTTGTTCAAATGAATGGATAAGACTCCCCAGGGGCGCCTTTTTGGGGCCAAAATGGGGGGAAATTAGACCAAATTTCAAATAATCTTCTTGTAAACTTGAAGGTCTACTGCTCAATGCTTTGTTATGTTATAAATTAAGGGCATGGAGAACCAAGTTTGTTTAAGGCATGACCCTAGGGTCAAAAGTATTAAAATGCAAATATTTAAGTTTTTTGCCTATTTCAACCAGATGGACGTTAAGGCCCAATGGGCCTCTTGTTGTGTGTTTGCATGTTAAATTACAAAGAAAAATATTCACAATTGAACATGATCATATATATCAAAAGGGAACAGTTTGATTTACTGTGTGATGTTCTCTGACCTAGGTGCAGTATCCAAGAGAACACATTGTACGTCACGGGTGGTAAATAGAGCTAGTAGATTCCACAAGAGTGCAGGTCTAGATGAAATAGAAAATGTAAGAGGAGGCAGACAGAGCCCTGTACTATCAGGCAGTCCTGGCTCTACAGCAGGTAGGCAGTCAACTTACTTCTTGCATATTTTATAAGTTTTCAGTGTCAGAATTTTCTACAAAATAAACTGTGTTCAGATAATATGACTTTTTGGGTTAGTTTCTCTATATTATGATCCTGCCATTGAAAATGTGGGAGGGGGGTCATGTATTGTTACCCATATCAATCCCATAGAAGGCACATGGCTGCCATCTTACTACATCATTTATTGTATGATAAAACAGGTATATGATACCTTTGAAACCTAAGTATTGAAATTGAGTGATGTGAAACTGTAGGTTGTGTTGATAGTATGTTTTACTGTAGTTCAAAGCACTCGAAATGTTTGTAACTGTGTAAGTTTAATGGTAACTTTGTCATTAATCACATATTTTACCAGTGATAGAAATTAACTTTGTTTTATTTCAGGTCATTTTGAGAGTTATCCTAGTGTAATGAGACAGAATGTAATGAACAACAACATGGGCAACTCTCGACTGCCTCCATACCCACATCCAACAACTGTGTATGCTCTATCACAAATTAAACAGCCTCTTCTACTGTCTAACGCAATTACAGGGGCAAAGACGAATAGCCCCACCCACTCCTCAACTGGTCAGGACAATGTGCTTGGTGTGTGTGCTTGTTTTTCTACACCTAGACTGTGGGTTGGAGGTAGTCCAAATCTATCTGTTGATAGGAGGGGTAAGACAAGCTATGAACAAATAATAACAAAACCAATATTTTTTTTGTCTCAGCTGCTGAACTTCGACAATACGTTAAGATATCCTGGAAGAGTTTGATGTGTAGCATTCTCAATTAAAAAATTGTTTATTCTCCTTGATTGCAGTCATGTCTTGTTATTACTCTACTATCACCCTTCTTTTACCGATTTTGATTGAATTCTAGTAAAAACATTCATTTCGATAATATCTTGAATGAATTAGATTTTAAGCATTTTCTGGGTTTATTTTCATTATTCCCAATTATTTATTGGCCCTGCATGGATGGGGGACCTAAGAAATGTTGCATGTCTGATCATCTGTCCGGTCTTGTTACCATCCTACTATCTATATTTCTGGTATGATGTTGATGAAATTTAGTATAGACATTCATCTCTTACATAAGTTTGATTATCAGCATTTTTGCCAAAATTTTGTGAATTATTGTCCTTTATTACCTCTGACTAATGCTGTTACCACAATCAACGGTTTTTATCTAATTTTCAATAAGATTTGGTATAACCATGGTAATGGATCAGTTTATGATCAATAACAAACATGTTTAATCAAAATATCTCCTGTTATATTGTCAGATGTTACTATTCTACATTCGACAATATTAATTCTGTGTCCAATTTTAATGAAATTTGGTTGAAAAATGAATGAGCAGTTTCTATCATGAATTATTTGAGTTATCCCCCTTCAATTCCTTTGTTAGATGTTGAACATAAATATACACTTTTAAATGGCTCAGACTCTGGAAATTGTGAATTCTTTTTTTATGTTTCAACTTGATTATATTTATGTGTAGTATTCATTTATTAATAAATGCATGTTGCTTCTTATATAATTATTCTTTCCTCTTTATGTATACAGAGGGCAAGAGGTTTGTGGATTCCGTCTTCGTGATGTGTCAGACAGGAACCCTTGTGGAGTATGTTCTTGACCCTAGGCCAAGGTTAGGAGCAGAAAAGGGCACAGAAGAAGCCCCTCTAGAGCTCCTTGCTTCTGGTTACATTCAATGGAATCTTCAAAGGTTTAAAATTGTTTGTTTATGCATTTTCGATTTCTGAAAAAAAGCTAGAAAGGATATTTTCAGGGAATTTAAAACATAGAAAGGGTGACATTTTTGCAAATGAATTAGAAGCTTCCTTTATTGTTTTATCAAAAATTGAACTAAAGAATGTAAGAAAAGTGAATTTTAAGCCTTCACCCAAACATTTGTCTACTTACAAAAAATTACCCTATAGAATATCTCTATTGCAGGACCAGATTGTTATGATAAACAATATTATATAAGGTTAATTACTCAAAATGTTTGGCATAGTAATAGACTATTGAGTACTTTTTGGAGTCACATGTAAGAAAGAAATTGTATCTTAACATTGAGAAACACTATATTATTGCTTTCAGGATGAAGACATCAGATGAGATTAAGCCACCATTAGCCCACAGTAACCCTCTATTACAGTCGTCAGAAGCTGTGATATCACAACAACCTACAAAACACCAAGGTATTTAATTAACAAAATAACATGCATTCTTAACAATAAAAAATACTTTTCATTGGAAAATCTACACACAATTTTCACTTTTGACATCAGTATAATTCCTAAACCTTGCTTATCAACTTGTTTTAACTTAGTGTATTGCACAGAACTGCTAAAATGAGGCAGTTTACGCTACTTCTTTGTCACATAGGGCATCATATATAAATATTAAAGACATTTTAAGATTTTGCTATACGTTTTCTCCCCCATGAAAATTTCAAAAAGTTGGCAAGTATGCTACACTAAAGCATTCCTTAAAAAATTTACCCACCAAGACTAGTTTTAATGTGGAACAAAAGCGTTAATATAGAAATTATGATTAAAAATGCCTTTAAAAGTTTTTTTGGAAATATCTTTATTTACTGTGATAGAAAATTAACATCATTTTAATTAATTTGATCATGTTGTTTTCTTTTAACTGTTATGTCAGTATAGTAATGACATCCCAATTTTCATCAAATGCGATTTTGCTTACATACATGTAGCAGTCTGGTAAAATATTGTGCACTTAAGCTTTTACAATTTTTTGGGAGTATCTCAATGATTTTTCAACATATAATTACCTTAAAGTTTGGATTTCCAAAACCACCCATACAACAAGGCAGGTCGGTCTGGAAATAGGTTGCCTCTCTGTGTAGTGACTGTCATCTTACATTGCATAATTATATTAAAATCTACTACAGAATTACACAAATATAGCTAAATAATGAAACTGCATTTGATTTGAAAAATATCTTTACACTGTTAACAATATGTGTCTTGCATTGTAAACCTATATTTTTTCATTGTTGATTTTTTCTTCATAAATATGTTGCCAGAAAGAAATAGTAGTAACATTCTTGCTAATGTGACAGAGTGCACAATGTTACCGACTGCACCATCTTACCTGACTTGGGGCTTATTAATAAGACACTTAACACATTGATATGTTTATACCGTATTCACTTAGTTGTATGATTTATTTTAACATTAATTAAATTAATTACAACAGAAACTGTTGGAGAGCCTATCCCTATAACCAGACAGGACTCCAAAGACAGCTTGTCATCAGATCATGGAGTGAAAGATGTCACATCAGAAGAACAATGGCTCTCGCAGGTAAAATGAATCTCCTATCTTTTCATTAAATCAAGGATAAAAGACGTAAAGGTTTCTCTTTTTTAAAACAGACTTAAGATTTGCTCAATGAGCTATTCTGATCTTTCATCAAGTCTTTGTACAGTGAGCATTTCTTATCTTTTTGTGTCTGTCACTTAGGCTATTTCCAGTGAGCAATTCATATTCAGTGTGTTTGTCATCTATTGTGGAACATTAAGTTTATTTGTTATCAGTACTCTAAAATTCTCAAAGAATTTGTCTGAGACTGTCAATATCAATGTTTTGCAAAATTTTATTTTTGGTGTCAAAACGGAATTGGCATACGACTTTATTGTCAAATTTCAATTGAAGATGGCTCATCATGGTACATGTTACTGCTTTCCATGTAAATAACTTATTTCTGTACTATGGTCTTAAGTTAAAGAATGTAATACAATTTAACAGGTAGAAATTATAACTCATGTGGGACCACATCGTCGACTATGGATGGGACCACAGTTTTCTTTTAAGACTTACCAGAACGTACAGAATACCACAGTTCTCTCCTCCAACTCATCAGCACTGCTCTCACAGAGTCCAGAAGCTAATCTCTCTGCCATGGATGTTGTATCTAATGAAGTGGACCTGGAAAGTCTAAAGTAAATATAATTTTCAAGTAGTTGTGTTGTAATATTGGAGTTGCCTCCCTTCTTATGGTTAAGCTATTGAAGTTGTGGATATAATGTTCTCATTAGTTATTATTGCTAAAGATGATACATGTAAGTCTTAGTAAAAAATTTCCTAGTAAAAATAGGAAATTGTTTAATCATTATATCATATGGAAAACCCGAAGACAAATTTTGAGATTCCTAAAGGCATTGGGTATGGCGAAATATTGACTCTTAGATATGTAGAATGCATGAAATTGACATCAGCGCATTGTAAAGTATCACTCTGATAATGATATTTCATTGTAAATTAAAACAGTCTAAACATTTGTCAAGCTCTGTTATTGAAACGCATTGTGATTAATACACATTCATTTACTAAATAAGACTTAGTAGACATTTGTAGGCTGTATTATCTTATTTCTGTGACATTTTTTCTACTTCCATATTTCCAAAGAATATTTTTCAATTTGAATTTAAAAATCAGTAACATAGATTAAGGTCTTCTTTTTTCATTTCAGAATTCAACCAACTAGATCAAGTCCTGTAGCCATGCCAACTGCTAGACCAGCTTATAAACGGCTTGCGGGAAGTAACAGTTCCACCTCACCAAGCAGAGGGTCATCTCAAACACCAGCATTTCTCATAGAAGCAGGTTAGTATACTCTGTCCATTGATTGTGTCTAACTAAAAATGTTCTACACTGAATTTTTTGTTTGGAAACACTTGCTTATGAAAGCCCAGAAGGCTCATGCGAAATTCAAAATATCGATTCTTAGTCAGAACCAATGTATAAATTACTTTGATGGTCTGGTATCTTGAGCATTGAACGTCCTCCTGATCCCTGGACATACTTACGAAGAAACAGTACATCTCTCCCAACCCCTCAAAATCATGATATCTCCTGCTACATAATAACAATAAATGTTTCATGATGTCGTTTTTCAAAATGAACAGCGACTTGTCTGCATAGTTTTTATCATTTTAGTGCTTCATAAGAAGTGCTTCTGTTTCAGGTGATTAGGCACACAGGTGCGCGTTTCATTGAGTTTATATTTAATCCGGATTTGTGCATGTCTACGAATTGGCACGCTACACTAACTTGTTTTTTTCTTCTTCAGTTTAGCGCGGCAATTTGTAGACGTGTACAAGTCCGGATCATATAAACTCAAAGAAACACACAACTGTGATTAGGCAGTCTTTTATGTTATGCATTTCTTACATACTGTTATTAAATTTAATCCTACGTTAAGTGATTATATAATTAACTTTGTTAATGGGGCTGTTATTGTTTGTTTTTCACATGTTGATATATTCGTATCGTGAATTAAAATGTGACATTGACGTTAAGTTGTTTCTTGAAACATTTGTTGAAATTCTGCTTGCCATTACTGGTATTCAGGAAAGTGAAAGGAGTGCTAAAATAGAGTTCTGAGAAAGTGGCAAGGGCATTAACTCCAACGACAACTACTAATAGACGCAAGTCGTAAGCATTTGCAGTATGAAGTGAAGTGGTGTTTAACATCCGATCAACACATTGTAGGTTACGGGTCCGCTTGTGACTGCGCGTATTGCTGGCGACTTTTAGGTGCTATCTCACAGAAACAATAGCCGCAGACAGACAAGATGTCCCACTCAGTCACATAATGCTAACCCTAAGCACACCGTTCTTCCCCTGTCTTTTTTATGCCGAGTGAAAAGGAGGCGAAAAGGCTTCTAATTTTTTTTATTTCTGATTGGTCAATTTATGGCAGATATGCAAGCTCTACTACGATTGGTCAGATCAGATATAGAATTTTGAATTTTGAATTAAGAATGTGTCATCTTCTGTTACAAATGAACAGGTATCACCTGCCACGTCCGTTATTGTTTATTTATTAGTCTTCGTGTTGGTTCTGACTTTGGGTCTTATGAAACAAGGATTTTGATTGGTCAGATCGGATGTAGAATTTGCAATTTCGAATTTCATGAGCCTTTTGGGCTTTCGTACTTGCTTCTTATTGATGTTACTGAGAATAGTGTCTTTTATGAGTTGTGTAACTTTCTTATATCTTCTTTTGCTTCAGGAAGTTTTGATCAGTCCCCTAACCTGTGTGATGTATACACCAGCTGGGCGGAGTCTACTGTTGCAAAGCAGCCCAGAGGCAGTGAAGAAGAGGAAGACAGAATAAGAGAGACATTAGCCGAGGCCATGTTAGAGTCACCAATGAAGGAGGGAGGCCCTTCAAGCATAAGTAATGGTAACATCATATTGCATGTTGAGTCATTACCCATTACTACACATAACATAAAGTACATGTACTTATTTCTTTATTCATGTATTTAAGGTTACAGTTTTATGACAAGATTTTATGACAAAAATTGAGAGTAAACATCCAATTTAAGTTTACAATAATTATGATGCATACTATACAAAACTTTTGTAGATTTTTCTAGTCAATATCTATAGTATTTCTCTGTGTGTGTGTGTGTGTGTGTGTGTGTGTGTGTGTGTGTGTGTGACCTTACTACCCAAAACAAAGTCATGCATCAAACTAAGTCGCACACCAAAACTTAGTCATGCACCAAAAGTTAGTCACTTACAAAGCAAAGAAAACATAATATGATCAATGCAAATATCAGAATTTCCAAATTGAAATACCATAGGTTGAAATGTGAAATTAAAACTGTTTAAACTTTCCAAGTCAAATTCAAGGATATGGAAGCCTCAGGAGATGAATATTTCAGAAAACAAAAATATTTTTAATACAAGTACTTCTAATTAATATATATTGCCAGTGAATTTGTTGTTCAGAATGCTTTATGCCAATAGACCAGGTATGTTAATGGATCTAACACAAAAGATTTTCCGATGACTATGAGAAAGTCAGATTTACAATGAAGGATTTATCTAATATTTCCATAAGCAAAATGTGTATAAACATCTGGCCTTGGGTCATAAACCCAGTACAAACTCAGACTCGAACTCAAACTTTCGATTTCAAACTATTTTGAAATTTGAATTTAAACATATTGGTTAAGAACTTGAACTTAGGTTATTTTTAAACTTGTTTCTGATACTTATACACATGCATTAGTAATAAAACAAACAGAACAATGATTATTGACAAACAAACAATAGCTTCATCATAAAGTCACAACAAAAATGAATTAACAAAGTGAGATGGGCATTTAAAGATGGCGTCAAACAAATAAAATTGGTGTGAGATCAAACCTTACAAATTCTGAGTTTGAGTGTGAGGATATTGTACTCAGAAAATGTCTATTCACTCCAGGCCTGGTTCCTTGAAATATTTAAACCAGTTGCCTATAAAATGGTCAGTAGCATATTTTTAAATGTTTGTAATATAGGACACCCATAAATAATTATTAACAAGAAAGTTTTGACATAGTTAATTTGAAAAACCAAGACGATAATCTAAAGTGGTAAGTCCATGGGCATGGACAAACAAAAGGAAAACTTAAGACGCACACAGAAAACAAAAATTAACCAAATATACATTTATTATCTAAAAAGGAAAACATCACGGACCTCTATTAAACAAGAAATTGCAGCAAAGCTGCTGGGAGAAACTAAATGTGTGATTCTTTTCATTTTAATTTGTGGGACCATCTCTGAGATTTCATTAATAATTCTTTAATTATTGAGAAATTGGTTACAATTTATAATTTGAATATATAAAATGAGTTTAAAATGAAATCATCCTGATCACGCACTATTTATTGACTTAAAAGAGACAATGCCGTAAAGATATGTATGATACGACTGTATTTATTTATCTTTGATATTTTTGAAGCAATATTATTAAAACAATTATGCTTT
>JAUMGZ010185793.1:0-13619 GCA_032359645.1 Pododesmus macrochisma
CGTTTCCTGCTACACATGTGCCACCCGCCGCGATGCCTCCGTGTCATTCCGGTGTATGGTAACCTTATCCACCAATTGAAAAGGAGCAAGAGTCAAGAGTCACCATAAGAAAAATTCACAAGTTATGGTGACGAAAGAGCAAAGGAGAAAAGCGATATAAAAAAAACCTAAGAACAATACGTTCCTCTTATGTAAAATTCAACAACCCAAAAAACCTGAATCTGTGCAAGCCAAGTTTCGCAACGCTACGTTTCTCTACGATATAACAAACGAACTGAAAGGAAGTGGTTCGCATATCTTGGCTAGCGAATATGAAGATTCCGATGAATCATAAAGTTTTTGGAGAATCCACAGACAGGGGCAAAGCAATTTTGTTTCCGCCGCACACATATATTTGCTGATTTGCCGGGAATTTTGTAATAGAAAAAAGATAAAAATTTACAAATTTCTGGAGTGAGACCGCAGGCTACGGCCCTGTCGACACCACAAGAAGACCTATGTTATATGAAAAACAAGAGAAACCCCTGACACATTGACATGATTAAAAATTCGCGAAGTAAAAAAATCCCTGAGGAAAGTAAGCTATATTTGTTGTAATGTTTGAGAGCAACATGCAAGGTATTTATAATATGTTATAATGCATGTTACCTTGTCACATAAAGGAATGGAGTTTCATTAAGCGGTTCACCAACATCGCCGGATTTTGTACCGAGTGGCTGAATTAAAAGTAGAGATTTGTTTGACGTTTATTGAATTTCTTTTAAAACAAACATTCAAATCAGTATAAATCCGTTTTATTTATACTCATATTCACTTTCTTGTAGTTAAATTATTCGCCTTTAAAATCAACAAGCGTTAGGGTGTGGAACTAAACTAAATGCACGCATAACAATTAAAGAAAACATTCGTTTCAATCTAATGAATCTAGTTAACAATATCTTACAATCAATGTGTATTTTTAACGTGAGTTGTGAAATACATTTTATATACAATCTTGTCAAACGAAATGAGACATCAATACATATGATATCTACAAAAGCTAACTACGGCAAGTGAAACGTAGCAATATTATTCAATAAGTTTTGTTTTACTCATATTTGTATTTTTATTTTTGTATTGCATATACATGTATCTCATTTGTATTGTATATTTTCATTTTGCATTACATACAGTAGTTGCTTATTTATAGTGTATATTTGTTCATTTGTATTGTATATTCATCTTATTTGCAATGTATATTATGCCATTTGTAGATTATATTAACATTTACCGGAAGCTGTTCAACGCGATGAGACAATACAGATGAGAAATTTTACAATTATATATAAACGAGAAAATGTACAATACAAATATCAACTTATTGAATAGTGTAACGTTTCACTCGATTTGTGAAGGCGACTTGACAAGCACCAAAAAGCGAGGCAGTATACATCCATCAGCAATTTGCAAAAGGAGCTTGACAAACGGATGACTAATAAAAAATGTTCAACATCATAATATCTTCTTTGTACAAACAAAGTATAATTTAGTTCAATTTTATGCTTTCTGAGGACTTCTTGTATCATCGTGCCAAATTTAAAAGGAACTAAACAAAGAATATTACATTTTCGATAATAAAAGGGACAAAACTGCCTGTTAACTTCCATCCTTTCATTCAATTCATTTCTTTTGTAAAACGTGAAAACTTCCTTGCAGGAAACTGAACAGGTAATGCTAGCACAAGAGAACTTAATGTGGGTCACAATGAATAATTTTGATAAAAACACTTACATATCATTTATTTTTTAAGTAAATTGACAAATTGTCATTTTGTCATGTACAGTTTACACTGTCGGCAATGACAAAAGGGTATACAGTAACTAGTCGTTGCCGTCTGACAGTTTTTAAAGAGTAAATTGTCTGTCGGCAATGACAGAAAAGTAAAATTTAAAGTTAGTCATTGCCGACAGACAATTTAGTTCTACAAACTTTATGTCGGCAATGACAAAACGAGGTAAGTAAAGTAAATTTGTTGGCAGCTAACATCGGCCATCGTAGTTACGATGTACTCCAATAAGGTGGAAAACTTACGGAATAAAACTTAAACTTAAAACTTGTGTGATTTAAGTTTCAAGTTGCGAGTTTTCTGCTCCACAACTTATGTACAGTAATTGCTGTAGTATATCAGAGGCATATAAGAATCTATGTCTCTGAGTATATTAAGTTCAGTTTACTCTATCGCATGCTGTGATATAGTGTACATAGGAAAGTTGTGGTTATGTATGCACATTTAAAAGTGTTAACCTTTGCATTTTATTATTAGTTATTGAGTTAGGGGAATTGTACGCAAACTTGCCCGCATTTCAATATTTTATTTTATTGTTTAAACGTGTTTACATTATAGATGCTCTGTCCGTTTAAGTTGCGGATCTGTAGTCTATTCCTGTCTTTATTTCTGTAACTAAAAATTAATTGCTGATGCTTCGATTCTAGTTAAGACTGTGTCTTCATTCGCCGGTTGTTTTATTCACGACTGCCATCAGTGTACGGCGAATTACTGCTTGCGCATAAACAAGTAGTGCATTAAAGGTGATGACAATCCGCATGATCAAGCATTACCAGTTCGCATTGTTCGTCTACGACGGCGTTCGCAGAAGATTTAACATTGAACATCATCGTAGGCACTCAAGCAAACGGTTTTCATTGAAGAATACAAATCTTGGCTAATTGTATAAAAGCCATGTTCTTTCACTATATTAACTTCATTTAAGCTAGCAAATGATTCTGAAAATGTAATTTTTCAATAAAAGATACCAGTCGCTCTAATACTTCCGGATTGTGTGGCCTGGTCGGTACAAACACAAAAACAAGACTTGACAATTGGTAGTATTAGCATTTATTCAGCCTTTTATATCGGACCATGTAAAGCGCACGTGTACCGTATTACGCACGTGCGATGTACAAAATGAGATTTACCATGAAAATTAATAAAGTGTGCTTAAGAAGGGATTAAGAATTAGAAGTAATTAATACATGAGCTGACAGTTATCGGCTTCTATTAATTGTAACTATTTTCTGTTCAGGTTCTTTTTTATTCGAAAATGTAAAAAAAAAAATAACAAGAACTACACATAACGACAATTTGTTTGACATTGTCTGATCTCATTTTAAAATTCAAGTTTAACAAAATATGTGATTATCTTTGGGAAATTAGTGTAATGCCACTACGTTTGAAATGTTTGCAACAAGTAAATATAGATTTAGCTAACGAAAGCATATTTCGGGTTTTGAAAGAATGCTAAAATTCAGTACTAAATTTGCTCTTGTGTACACTTCCTCCTATTGTAAAACAACTCGTCTTAGTACACATAAGGATTGCCGAAGATCAGACAAAGATTAATAAGTGTTCCGGACCACTTATCTGTCGATCCATGTAAAATAGTGAAACATAGTATGTTAATGTTTAAGAAGAAGTAGCTCCACTGCATGCCTCATCTTTCAAACATGTATTCTCTATCCTTTTGTTTCTCTATTTGAAGCTAGTTGTAAAATTAAATTGAAAACCTGTCTGACCGTTCTAAGTCGATACACTAAAACCTGTGATATAACCGCCTGGTTCTTTTCTGAATTCATCGTTGTTAAGCCGCCGCCTGGTTTTGTTCTGACTGACTGTACTTATTCGGAACACTAAAATGCTGATTAACCGCCTGGTTTTGTTCTGACTGACTGTACTAATCGGAACACTAAAATTCCGATTAGCCGCCTGGTTTTGTTCTGACTGACTGACCTTATTCGGAACCCTAAAATTCCGATTTACCGCCTGGTTTTGTTCCGACAGTACTTATTCGGAACACTAAAATTCAGATTTACCGCCTGGCTTTGTTCTGACTGTACATTTTCGGAACACTAAAATTCTGATTAACCGCCTAGTTTTGTTTTGACTGAATCACAGAATGTACTCATTCGGAACACTAAAATTCTGATTAACCGCCTGGTTTTGTTCTGACTGACTGTACTTATTCTGAACACTAAAATTCCGATTAACACACTGGTTTTGTTCCGACAGTACTTATTCGGAACACTAAAATTCTGATTAACCGCCTGGTTTTGTTCTGACTGACTGTACTTATTCGGAATACTAAAATTCCGATTAACCGCTAGGGTTTGTTCCGACAGTTATTATTCGGAACACTAAAATTCTGATTAACCGCCTTGTTTTGTTCTGACTGACTGTACTTATTCGAGACACTAAAACTCCGATTAACCGCTTGGTTTTGTTCTGACTGACTGTACTTATTTGGAACACTAAGATTCCGATTAACCGCCTGTTTTTGTTCTGACTGACTGTACTTATTCGGAACACTTAAATGCTGATTAACCGCCTGGTTTTGTTCTGACTGACTGTACTTATTCGGAACACTTAAATTCCGATTAACCGCCTGGTTTTGTTCTGTCTATCCGTACTTATTCGGAACACTAAAATGCTGATTAACCGCCTGTTTTTGTTCTGACTGACTGTACTTATTCGGAACCCTAAAATTCCGATTAACCGCCTGGTTTTGTTCTGACTGACTGTACTTATTCGGAACACTAAAATTCTGACTAACCGCCTGGTTTTATTCTGACTGACTGCATTTATTCAGAACACTAAAATTCTAATTTATCGCCTGGTTTTGTTCTGACTGACCAATCTAAGTCGGTACACTGAAACCTCTGATTCATCACTTGGTTTTGCTCTGACAACACTTAACTATAATATACTTAGCCACTACACGCAATCCGAAGTAGGACTTTTATTCGAAGTCTGTTCTTTCAATGAAGAAAACAAACCGTTAAGGTTTAAAAAAAATTATGTACACTAAAACCTTCCATTTACCGATAAACCGCACGATTTTGTTCTGACTAACTGTTCTAAGTCGAATTTAAACCACCTATTTTTTATATTTGTATAACCTTAAAATAAGTCGGTACACTAAAACCTCAAATGAACAGCCTTGTTTTGTTCCGAGTGACTGTATTGAGGAGCTTTTATAAAATCATCTGCTAACCGCCTGCATTTGTTCTGATGGTACGAAAAAACCTCATTGTAACCGTCTACATTTGTTCGATCTGTACTTAAACTTTACACTAAAACTTCCTCCAATTACCGACTGGTTTTGTCCGTTGTTGTTGTGCGTGATTTTACATTGCGATAAAGACTCAATATCATAAAAAATATAAATAATGCTCTTTTGTTTGATCAAATTAGCCCTATGTTTTAATTTATTTCAATTTGATTGATTTTCTTTATTACATTTGGAAATTTCACATTCTTCATCGCATTATCTGAAAATGGTAAAAGTTATACGAATGCAAGAAAAGGAATCTTTTCAAGCGATAATTCAACATTTAAAACGTTTTTTTCTATTTGTACTTGAGAGAAAGAAGAAACTGTACAGAACAGTGACGAATAAATCAAAGGAATTCTATGGACATTTATTTGCACCGTCAAATAGGCGTTGATCTGTGCATTGAAGACAAAGTCTCGGACAACATGCTAAGTGGCGGGATTTATGAACATTAAACGCAAATAAATTTCAGTAATTACGTTTACAGCGAAATATTTTGTCCTGCCAAAACCAATTACCTCGACTCCATTTCTCATCAATAGGGACGTCAAACAAAGACTGTGTGACAGTGGTGTATGGCGATCTTCCGTTTTTGTGATCTTCTCCACGGAGAAACACTTAGCGTGCAAGCATACAAGAACGGAGAGTCGCGCACGATCGAGCCAATAATGGATTGTCTCGTAAAATCTTCTGTCGCCTGGGGAACTTCCTGGGATAAAACGCAACCGTTTCTGGTTACTTTTGCAATTAATCTTAGCATAAATTATCGAAAACTTGCAGCAAACACGTAAACAACGACGGTAACTTCGGTCGTAAAAACAACATAATTCTTTCCAACCAAACATTGCAATATACTTTTTTTTAGTATATTTAACATTTTAACGTTGAAATGTTCTATTCTCAGAGTACCCCTCGCCGGTCTCCTCAGGCGGAAATAGGCTGTTAAAGGTATCGGTTGAAAAGCATTCTGCCTCAAAAATACATTTGGAATACTTTTATCCAATTAGCCTGAGCGACATTCTGGGATCTGGGTATAATTGGTGATATGATTTTTCTCTGTCGATCAGACAGTTTGAATGTCAATCGTGCCATTATCGGTCGCACAGCAATATCCCCTAATAAAAATTCAATTATATACATCACGTGACTAAAGCTAGTGGCTCTCATTGGGGCAATGCGCGTGTGTAATGAAATGCTGAAATATCTATAACGTCACGATACCTTGGTATTCGCAATGTTTTGTCGGTACTTTAATTTAGAAAGTTATTCCACCGACTTCTAAATCAAGACATAGTCATAAACCTCCCTCTTATAGCAATCTTTTATGCTTAACAAGTGAGCCTTGTGTTTTTTCTGAGTATTAAATTACAAGCGGAACTTGGTGTAAAATAGTAATATGAAAAACCAAGACGCTGTACAAAAGACAAAAGTCCGTATAGACATGGACACTGAAACCAAGGAAAACGTGAGAAGAGCACACACACATTCCTATTTAAAAGCAAATGAACACTTAAAGGAAACATCACGAGTTGCTGTTACAAACAAAAAGCCAAAACAGGTGTCCGCGGAGTATGCAGGTTACCTGCTTCACATGTATCACACGTCGGGACTCTGTATCAGTTTGGTACGTGACAACCTTTACCAAAGTAAACTGCGATGCACCACTAATGAATGTACTTACGTTAAAAGGCCGTTAAACCCATATTAAGATATGCTGATGTGTGCGCAGTAAAATAATCTTATCATCGACTCGAATGTCTGATAATTACCTGAGTAAAATAAGACCATGTGTAAAGTGAATGTTAAAAACAGATTTTTTCAGCATTCAAATTATTTACATCGTTAATTTATATTTAAGGTGTTGAAAACTACCCAAACCACCACGCCACGGTGTCTTTAAAGTGTATAAAAATCATCTTAACCGTAACGTTGTTCAAAGGGTATAAAAAGTGGGCACATTATGACGTTAATATCTAGGTTTGTACTAGAGTCACTTTATCACCCAAACCGTAACGTTATTAAAGTGTATTAAAAACATACCGTTTTAATTTAAAAGTGTAAATAAAGTGACATTTACAATAAATAAAAACAAATTAACCCCTTATGTGACATAATCAAACTTAAATAAATAGATTGTACGATATGATAGACGTGTATTTGACATTGTGGACATATATAACGTGAAAACGAGCGATAATATAAATATTTATATAATAGTATGCGTGTGCACACATACAACGCACGTGTCATACACAACAAGTTGCAAAGTAGTTGTATTTTATTCAACATGACAACATTTAAACGCAAGACCCTCTCACGTGAACTTTCCGTCGTTATCATTAACATACCAAGTTAGCAATGGTGTTTGAAACGTGACAATATTCAATAAGTTTGCATTTATATTCAAAGTTGCATTCATACTTATTATGTTTTATATTTGTATTCAATGATTTTAAACTTGTTTATTTTGTATTTATTCGGGTTTAGCGTCCCTTTAACTCATTTTAGGTCATATCGAGACGGTGTCTGCTTGCGACAGTGTACACTATGGCGACTTTATAGTGCTGTCAATGATTTTAGATATTCTTTACTCATTGATTTTGCAGAAGACCGTACAGTTTGTTTGTGCGCTGTTAATGGCGGATCCAGAAAATCAGTTTAGAGGGGCGCAACACAAATATTGAATAAGCACACATGTTTTCGGTAGTGATATAGAGAAAGTTCAGAGGGTACGCTGGATGCAGCCAGCGATGTGTCCGTCGGTGACTGTGATAAAGCACAGAGCTAAATACATTTATATTTAGTTCTGTGGATATAGCAAAACTAAATATGCTGTTTTCTTCCATATCACGCTATGTAAGATAGAGTTTGACCATGAAAAAAGCCTTGTAAGAAAAATTAACTGACATGCGTTACATCACGTGATGTGGGAAATAACCAATCAAATTGTGTCACTTCTTAATTGTGACGTACATGGCGCGAATGTACATTTCTTAAATTTCAATCGCTTCAAAATTATGTGAATCGATGCAAAACACGGATATTGTGGGAGAAAAATAGTCTTTCATACACGTGTGTGTAATATCCCTATCCCTAACTTACACACACGTCTATGAAAAAGTCTTATAACATTGTGAGAAGACGATAACAAAAAATTGGATAACATTAATTAACACCCTGATTTTCGCAATTAAAAAAATTAAGTCTAAACATACTATATGTCTATGAATCAGTCACTGAAAACGACAAGGAATGCACAATCTATTACATGCAATGTTTAATTGTACATTTCTATAGTCTTTTAACAAGTTGGTTGTAACCGCTTTTTAATTTTTAATTTCGTTTTTTAATAATCTCTTACACAGTTTGAAGTGATCATCATGTTTATGATGTATAAAAATATTTTCATATTTATTCTCACAATTGGGTATAGTTTAAATACGAAGATACAGACTTTTCGTGTTACTGTTGTGTATTGACCAATCACAATGAAACATTATAACATGGGGTTTGTTAAAAAAAAAAAGCATGGCCGCCACATTCCATTTTACATGCACATGCTGCACAGACGTCTATTCTTTAAATAGATATTTAAAAAGTTATAATTTTCTTTATCAGAATAGAAAGACGAGAAAAAGAATATGTCAAGCTCGGTAAAATATTTTTTAAGTTTGAAAGATAAAGGTTCCCGGCAATACACTACAACATTACCAAGGATTCTAGATCTAGTCTGTTTGAAAACATACTTGTTTAACGGCACACCAACTCATACATAGACCACAACGAAATCCAATGCAATGTACATGTATGACATGAATAAAACCATAACTAAGACAGAAACTTAGAAAGAAGACACTCTTTTATTCGTCTCTGGCCAAACTTAACACTTATAATTTAAGAAATTGATTTGTCAATGTGAATTAGTAACACTAGCTAAGAGATAAAATTTCGTATAACAAATTTCAGTTACAGAAGCTACAAAAACCTACAAATGTACAATGGTTTTTTTTTAGAATATTGAACACTGGTAGGTAGGGGTAGACCCAAATACACGCGAGTCTATATATGGCTGTAAATGTGTATATTTCCACAGATCTATAATACAAATCTCTGTAATGTAGATCTGTGCAACTTCTAATAAGACGATTGAAAGCTCCCTATATCAAAGTTGTATATATTTTATATCATTTTTTGTTTTATATATTGACACAGATGCATGGCACTGTAATAAATATATTGATTTCAGGTGATAACTCGTTCATTTGTTCTCGCGCGTGGGTACGTTTGTTAAAGAGCGATACACACACGTAGTTTGTTTCACAGCTATTTTGTTTCACAGCTATCCTGTGCCTTTCGTCGCCCTCTATTGTTAATTATGGCGACAAGTGACACATGTTTTACCTGACACGAAGGTGGCATACCGTTAACTGTGATATACTGAAGGGTGTAAAACTAAAATACGATGAGCGACGATGGTATGAAAAGATACAAAACCGACACAAAACATGACTGCGTCGACTGATGAATAAATGATGGTTTGTTTAAAGTCAACCTAAATAAAATTAAAAAGTTTGTTTCTGTTTTCACTTTCGTTTTCAATACTCTCAACAGAAATATGAATTTAATCGGATTGGCTTAAAGTCTATTGTGGGTATTGAAAGCGAAAGTGAAAGAAAAACACATATTTCTCTCTAATTTTTGATTTCCGTATTTCTAATAAGATTATGGTGGCTGGTATCTGGCATTTCGTTATTTAGCTTTTTTGTTCGTAATAACGAAGATCATCGTTCTTTCGCTTTCGTTTTTAGACAAATTCGGAAGTTCATAATGGATAGATGACTGGCCCTGTCCAAACCTCCTCTTTGGAGATTGTGCTCTAACGCTCTGTTCTCTGTGATTGCTAGATCAGGGCCGGAGCCTGGGGGAAAACCCGTGGGGGGAAGGGGAACACATTTGTTAACGCATACAAATATTAGCTGGAAATGTTGTGATTGAAAAAAAGAAAAATTGCAAAATTTAGGGGATCGGCTGTCCTCCCCTGATCCTTAGATTTGTAGCGAAAAACCAAGACGCTACTCGAAAGACCATTTCAAAAGAAAAGCGGGAACGCCTGCGGAAAAAAAGAAAAATAAAAACTCTGACATCTATCTGATATTAAATTGTGACCTTTATAAAAAGATTATAAAAAAGGAAAGATGTTTTCAGCTATTTGAGAAGTAGAAACTGTAATATATATTGTCTACAAGACACACACTTTACAAGGGAAAAATAAAATAATATTAGAAGTGAATGAGTTTTAAATGTGAATTTAGCTCTTATTCTTCAAATTCAACAGGTGTATGTATTCTATTTAATAACAATTTTGACCATAAACTTTTAAAGAAAAAAGGGAATCTTGAAGGAAATCACTTGGCGTTAGATTTGAGTATTCGGGATAGAAGATAACTTTAATAAATATTTATGGACCAAACTCAGTATTCTATGAAACAATATTTGAATTAATTGAGAATTTCGGTTATGAAGATTATATCATATGTGGAGATTTTAATTTAGTTTTAGATCCTGATTTAGAAAGCTTTAATTATTTACATATAAATAACCCTTGAGCAAGAAATATTGTTTTGGAAAAATAGAAGAACTAGGATGTGTAGATGCCTTTCGACAATTAAATTCAGATTTAAAAAGATATACATGGAACAAGAAAAATCCACTAAATTGGCCAGACTTGCTTTTCATCTTATTTCAGAAGACATCATGATAAGTTCAGAAAATATTTCAATAGAATCGTGTTATCGTTCAGGCCTTATTCTCACAAAGCTTTCTTAACTTTTAGGAGTTCCTCAACTTTGAGGAAGCGAATTTCAGTCTCCTATAAAATCTTGATGCATGTACATGTACAAGAAAATGTAAAGATTTATGAAGAAAATAGACAGCTTATCCATTACATGTACAGAAATGAAAATTTACACACATAACAAAGTTTCTGCAGTGAATGGAAATATACATCCTCAAAGTTGAGGAGCTCCTCAAAGTTAAGGAAGCTTTGTGAGAATGGGGCCTGACCATTCAATAATTGTTTTAAAGTTAAAATTTCATGATTTCAAACGTGAGAAGGGACTATGGAAATTCAATATTCTTTACTATATGACATAAATTACATTAATACAATAAAAGATAAAATAACAGAAATTAAATTATAATACTGTCTTCCAGTTTATATGACCCAAAATATTGAAGATATACCAACAAATGAGTTACAATTTAATATAAACGAACAACTGTTCTTATAAATACTTCTAATGGAAATAAGAGGGAAGACTAAATCGTATTCTAGTTACAAAAAGAAACCAAAAGATCGAAGAGAAAAAAAATTATCTAGAGAAGTTGAAAAACTAGAACAAAATAATCAATATAATGAACAGTTAGAAATTAATAAACAAGATCTAGAAAATATTAGAAAAGAACAATTAAAAAGAATATAGTGCGTTCAAGGGTCAAATGGATAGAATAAGGAGAAACACCTACTAAATACTTTTTGTGGTATAGAATCAAGAAACTTTACAAATAAAATAATATAAAAATTGGAAAATTCTGATGAAACTGTTTTAAATAACCAAGCACATATTTTAAAGGAAGCAGAACTTTTTTTTATACTAATCTGTATACAGAAAACAATAATATACATGATATTGATTAAAATACAGCTTTTGGAACTATGATAAATAAATTCTTTAAAAATTATAAGGCCATTTAACATATAAAGAAGCTTTGGAAACTCTTAGAAATATGAAAAACGAAAAAGGTCCTGGATCAGATGGTGTTACCGATGAACTTTTTTTTTTTTAAAGTATTTTTGAATCAACTAAGAAACTTTAATGTTAGATCACTAAATTATGGTTATGAAAAGGGGGAATTATCTAGTACACAAAGGGAGGGAATTATAACTTGCATTCAAAAGAGGGTAAACCAAACAATTCATGAAAAATTGGAGACCAATTTCACGTTTAAATACAGTATATAAGATAGGATCAGATAGGATAGGATTTAACAAATCCTATAAAGACCGTCTTAGATAAACTATAATATAAAGACAAGACAGGATTTATAGCAGGGAGATACATGGGGGGAAACACTAGAATAATCTTTGATACAATGCAATTTTCAGGAAAAGCATAATACTCCAGGATTTTTATTATTTATCGATTTTGAAAAGACCTTTGATTTGGTATCATGGAAATTCATGGATAAATTTTTGAAATTATTTAATTTTGTCGATTCTTTAAGAAATTTGATGGATATTTTTCGTAAAAATATAAAATCAGCAATAAAACAGGAAGGTAACTTATCTAAAATGTTTTTTAAACATCAGTAGAGGTTGTAGACAGGAGGATCCTTTATCTCCTGACATATTCATTCTTTGTGCAGAATTTTTAGCAATGAAAATAATTAGAAATAACAATCATATAAAAGGTATAGATATGGATGGGGTAGAATTTTTTTATATCACAATTTGCATATGTTACCTCCATAATTCTAGATGGGTCGGAAAGATCATTAATAGAAACTTTGAAAGAGCTAGATTGGTTTGCAGGTATATCAGTGTTAAAAATAAACTTTGACAAGACACAATTACTTAGGATTGGAAGTTAAAAATACAGTCAAGATATACTCTGTCCAAATTATAAGCTTCAATGGGGTAACACTACTTTTTCTCTCTTACGTATAGAATTTGATGTAAACTTAGATGAAATATGTTATTTGAATTTTAATAAAAAATTAATAAAAATACAAGGAACTCTTAGGCAATGGAAAAAGACGTTTTACTCCAATAGAAATACTAACTATAATAACAAAAGGCCCATTGAACCTTAACGTCCATCTGGTTTTAATGGACCTATATATGTAAATGTTTGGATTTTAACCGTAGGGTTATGCCTTGAGCTATCCTAGTTCTCCATGCTCTAACGTTGCTACATACCAAAAAGTTAAGCTCTAGGCCTTCTAGTTTATAAGAAGAAGATTTTTGATGTTTTAACCCATTTTCCCCCTTTTGGTCCCTAATGGTGCCCCCTGGGGGCCAAACCCCTGCATTTGAACAAATATGAATCCCCTTCCCCTATGGATACTTCATACCAAGTGCGGATGAAATAGGTCCAGTGCTTATGCTTAAGTCACAATTAAAGCGTCGGCCGGCGTGAAGAGGTCGGCGAAAGATCGCGCGATTTGGTGGTCACAGTCACATTTAAAAGTGTCCCGCAAGCTGCCATGACGTTAAAATGGAAATGGGGTCGAATTCTTGGCCCGTTAATCGGTCGCTGTTCGGCACTCGTCCGATCTCTTGCCTATGTCCTTGCGATACCTCTGCGAGCCCCAGTGGGTGGTCGGCCTAACGTCGATCGGGCCCCGGCCGGTGTCTGGCCGATTTCCGGCCGGGCGGGGCCTGGCCGGAGTCCGGGCGGCGTCTGGGCGGCGCTTGGCCGATATATGGATTGTCTGGGTTGTCCAAAATTTGGCCCGGCGCCCGCCCGATGT
>JAUMGZ010185804.1:0-13616 GCA_032359645.1 Pododesmus macrochisma
TACTGACAAGTAGCCAAAAATACTGACAAGTCACACCAAAAATACTGACAGACACCACATAGGGTAAACAGGTCTGTATTCCACTAGCACAGCAGCAAATTTTTTCTGCCTTTGTTATTTATGATTTTATTCCATCTGGCATGGACTGAAATTCCTGGATGGACATTTCCCATATTAGATAGAAACACTGTCCATCAAATCACATGCTCTTTTTTTTATCTTTGCAATTTCTCAAAAATTACTAGACTAATTACATTTCAAAACAAACTTGATGGGATAATAAAAAATCATTTCTTGTTTCATTTGAAAAAAATATTACCAATGATCTGCAAATCAAGATCTGGAACCATTTTAAGCTTTCTGTATTTTTCAGCATTTAAGACAACCCTAGAACAGGAAGAGGATAAATTGGACAGTCTACAAAAAGAGAAGCAGAAGTATGTCACAGTTTATATTTATAGGTCACCAAAGTTGGTCTGTGAATCAAATTCCCATAGCCAAAACGTATGTGTACCCTATCAGGGATTTTACTGAATATTGTGCTGAAAAGGCCCCTGGAACAAAGTTGAGAAAATTTATTGATGTTTCCAATTTTTTTTTGCAACAGATAAGATTAACAAATAACAGTTAACAAATTAGTGAAATACATCTGTTGAAGTATCACTTTTAAAAGATAGTTCATTAGATGAAAGTCAGACTTCTTGGATCTCAAAATATTCAACTTTCCTCGTTTATTTTTAAGAATGTGTTTGATCCCCTGCCATCTCAAACCTTAGACGTTTATGTTAGCTTTAGGTAATCTCCACTCTCCCTGCTAAATGCTCAGCATTACTGTGTAGGAGAAAGTGTGGTTGGCTTGGTGTCAGAATAATGTGACTGAGTGAAGTACATGTATCATTTCAAATGTGTCTGAAGCATGAGTGTGATATTTCATTGAGGCAACACTATAAAGTCGCCATCAGTGCATACTGTCACAATTAGACACCATCTCGATATGACCTTAACGATTTAAAGGGACGTTAAACACAATTAAAAACAAAAAAATCTTGAACAGATGTTAACATCAGATCATTCAGTACACATACATGTAGGTGAGTGTCACTCAGTACATAAAAAGGGCCCCCTGTAGTTGAAAAGACATGATGCTTTCCATTTCTGAATTCTCCTGTAGGTCATGAGCATATAGGTTCAATTATAAGAAAGTACCTGATTGATATTATGAAGTCATTATTGCCTTTAATTACTATTTTTAAAGTAAAAATATTAGTCAAGTTGTTACTAGTGATGTACCATTTCTGTGTAAGTTGGTAATCCAATAGATATATTTTTGTTTATGAATTTCTTTTTTCAGGATTGAAAATAAATATTTAGAACAACTATTAGAAGTGAATCTAAAGTACAAGAACTTACAAGCAGAAGTCAATAAAAAGAACAACACAGACAGGTTAGTGTAGAAATATCCTTTCATTATAACAGGATATAATTAATAAAATATGTTTTATGTTATGCAGATTTTAATATATAGTAAAAATGTCTTTTATATTACAAAGGATATAATTTGTGGAAATATTCTCTTTAAAACACAGGTTAAAATTACTAAATTAGTAGGAATATCCTTTATAATTCACAGGTCATTATTAGTAGGAATATCCTTTATAATTCACAGATCATAATTAGTAGGAATATCCTTTATAATTCACAGGTCATAATTAGTAGGAATATCCTTTATTATTCACAGGTCATAATTAGTGGAAATGTCTTTTATAATTCACAGGTCATAATAAGTGGAAATGTCTTTTATAATTCACAGGTCATAATATGTGGAAATGTCTTTTATAATTCACAGGTCACAATTAGTAGAAATGTCTTTTATAATTCACAGGTCACAATTAGTGGAAATGTCTTTTATATTGCATGTGCTTTGATTAGGACAAATATTCTCTGTAATACACTGGTTATGATAAGTAGTAATATACTCAATGATACACACATTGTAACCTGTAAAAAGACTGTCTATTTTACACAGGTTAGTAGTAACACATTGTTAGATCATTTGTACACTGTTTTTACATTTGTGATACTTAATTATGTAGGGACTCCAACCAAACATGTGGTGTATGCAAAAGCTTACAGAAGTCTTTGGATGCTCTCAGAGATTTTTATAGTCAGAGTCTACAAGAGAAAGATCGTATCATAGAATTATTAGGTGAGTATTGCAGTGAATAATAAGAATGAGAAGAAAACAGACAAACACACAGCCATCACTATCAGTTAGTCATAAGACTGAGAATGTACCTGTCCCATTGTTTTGGGGAGAGATAAAAACTTTATGAAAACTAAATGAATTGGAGGAGCCCCCGCTATCTGATGAGCCCCATTTTGTCACATGAGTTGTGATTTGTTAAATATATATTGGCTGTGACTGTAAGACACAAATGATGCCCCTCGAGATCTACCTCGTACATGAATTTTCTGGTCTTCTTGTATATGAATAATTCAAAGATAGAAATTTGAAGGGTTTCATGAATTTATAAACATGTATACATTAGTTATATGAAGTAGATGGCTAACAACATTAAATATCTTGTAAAATAAAGTTGTTTTAGCTTGAAAACAATAAGATGAGTAAGACAAACAATCATATAAGTGAGTTCAACAACCCGTAATTTTGTGAAAAATTGAAGAAAATCAAAATTCTCATAATATGCATACCTTTTGCTAATGAACAAAGATTCTGTGAAATTAAAAACTTTTAGCTTGAAAATTGTAGGATAAGTTAGACAGTCACAACATGTACCCTACAGAAATTTCACAAAGATTCAAGCTGTAAATTTGTAAAACAAAAAAAAACAAAAAAAAAATTAAAGAAAATCAAAATCCTATTAATATGTACATCTTTGGTATATGCTTAAACATCATGTAAATTAAAAGGTTCTAGCTTGAAAATTGTAAGAAGAGTTAGGTGGACAAAACATGTTCCCTACATGTGAAACTTCACAAAAATTGACCAAGTCCAACAACCCATAATTTTGTGACCAATTGAAGAAAATCAAAAAACTGATAATATGCACACCTTTGGTATATGTTTAAACATCCTGTAAATTTAAAAGGTTCTACCTTGAAAATTGTAAGAGGAGTTAGGTAGAAAAAACATGTTGTATAAAAAAAGTGAAGAAAATTGAAATCCTGATAATATGCAGAACCTTTGGTATATGTTTAAAATCATGTAAAATTAAAAGGTTCTAGCTTGAAAACTGTAAGAAGTGTTAGGTGGACAAAACATGTACCTTACATGTAAAATTTAACAAAAATTGACTAAGTTCAACAACCCATAATTTTGTGAAAAATTTAAGAAATCAAAATCCTGATAATATGCACAACCTTTGGTATATATTTAAACATCCAGTAAATTTAAAAGGTTCTAGCTTGAAGACTGTAAGAGGAGTTAGGTGGACAAAACATGTACTCTACATGCTGATGGAAGGACAGATGGACGGACAGGGGTAAAAAAAGTATGCCCCCTACTTTTCATCACGGGGCATAAAAACACTGCTTCCCTCATTAATTTTTGGAGAGAAAAAATTCTCTGAGAATCTAATAATTAATATTTCTTTGTTTTATTTGTCAGTGAGGAAAATATAGTTTTTTCGAGGTCAGAATACCATGTTTTAGAAGACATATTTGAAAGTTTATTTATAAAAAACCTTTTGAAATAGCAAAATGTTTGTACATTTTACAGCATAAGAGCCGTCTTAGCCTTGTTATGTTTTCTGTTACTTTGAAGTAGTCTTATAAAAGTAGTTCTCAGTTATAAAGTTTAGGACTGGTTGGCTCAGTGTCAGAGTAATGCAACAGAATGAAGTGTCATGTCATTGTGTCTGTGAAGTGATATATCAGTGAGATAGCATTGTAAAGTTGATATCAGTGTGCACTGTCACAAGTAAATGCTGTCTTGATACGACTTAGACATGAGGTAAAGGGACTTAAAACCTCAATAAAACAAACAATTGTTATATTTTCATGGATTGTCTTTTTTTTCAGATTCCAAGTTGTGTGAATACACTGGTGGAGAAAGTCTATTAGCAAACTTACAGCTAAAGTAAGATTCTGTCTATGTACAACTGAAACAAATCTTGGATTATTTAATAATTAATAATATTATCGTAATACTCAAATTTGAAAATGGCATTAGAATATATGTTTGCACATTAACCAACTAGATGTACGTAATCACAGATGTGCATATACCCTCACTCAGCATCTCTTCGAAAAACCCCCATCAAGCATCTGCAAAGATATTCGAGAAAAAAATATATCTTTAAAAAAAGATAAAAGTTTTTTGACATTTTTGGCTGTTTCTCTTTGTCTCTGTTTCCTAGAAATAGCTCAAATCAAAAATTTGAAGCTGATATGCACATTTTCATCATATACTCTAACATCCACCCAAGTTTTGTTGAAATGCCTTCATCTGTCTTGAAGGAGTTCTTGTGACAAGAGTTAATTCTTAAAAACCCTGTTCTTTAAACATTTTTCATTAGTTTTACAAAAAACTTCAAAACCGACCATTTACTACAAAAACCTGTCTAATATGTTAAATAGGATTCTTAAAGGAAACTGCATACCAAATATTTAAATGAAAAAATAGTTTTTAAGAAGGTTATAGCATTTTCTCAAAATACCCATTTTTTGGACAATTTTGACTGTCTTTCCTAAAATATTGCGCAAATCAAAAAAACCTTAAACTAATATGCACATCTTCAACATATACTATACTCTAACATCCTGCCAAGTTGCGTTAAAATTCCTTCATCCGCCTAGGAGGGAGTTTCTCTGACAAGTATCCAGGAGGACTGACGGACGGAGGGACAGAGTGCTTCACATTATACCTGAATTTTCTTTGAAAAGTGCGGGTATACTTATGTGTGTGCTGTAACGGGTAACCAATTAGAAGAAAAAAAATTGCAACTCACAATAATTAATATTATCTCGCTCATCAATTGTTTTTGATATTGATATTACAGTTTTTCCACGCCTAAAAAGTTATCAAATCAAAAAGGAAACCGACAGAAACAATCGTCAGATAAAGAGCAAAGTACAGACTGCACAATAACATCCAGAAAATCTGAAGATGAAAGCGGATTGGTGTTTGACCAAAGTTCCGAGACATCTACAAACGGAAACTTTTACAATTCCTTAGACAAAGGTCCAAAACTGAGGCTCCAAAGGGGGCAAAAAAGGCATAGATTTACAGAGGTTAGTTATGTTGTTAAAACATTAGTAGCAGGAAATAATTTCATTACTATTTTAGAATTTGTTTTTAGCAACTAGAATTTAACAAGGAGCAACTACGTTTTCTGTTGTCAAAACCATGAGTGAAAATTTCCAGGTATACACTAATTCTATTCTTATCCCAGCTCTGTCTCCCATATTTCAGACCAAAAGAGCAGCAATTATTGACATCTGAATAATCTGAATAATTCTTAGATTCAGCCTTGTTTGATAGGCTGGTAGTGCACATGAGTAAACCAGGGAGTTCACACCTCATGCACTTTGAGGTTTACCTGTAGTTTAAATGAAGTGCACTTTGTGTTAAGTTAGATTGCACCATCTGTAGTTGAAGTATATGTAACTATAATATGGTTTCAGTTGACTAGGCCTTATATTGTATCTTTTTTCAACAGGTATCTGTTTCCCAAAGGCATAAGAGGAAGCGACATTTGGAGAACAAGGACACGCTGGAAAATAAAGCAAATGCCACTGTGATTGTGCCAGAAACTTGTGATTTTAATGAAACAAACAATGAACAGGAAGGAAAGTCATGTATAGAAGATGGCAATAAGTCTACTGCAAAGAACAACTCGCCTTTTAAACAAACAAAGAAATTAGAAAAAATCAATATTCAAGATGATGTTAGAACAGTTCCAGAGACTGTGAATGTGTTGGAGGATATGTTTGGCTCATCAGGGGATGACGAACTTGACAGAAGCATTGTTACGCAGGATACAGTGAAGGAGGTTAAAGGTCACTATAGCCTACTTGGTGTTTTGTGTAGCCCATCGACGTCAGACGATGAAGTTGATTCATTGCCAAATATGGAGAATGTAGTGAACCATAAGACAATGCATTTGAGTGGTAATAGTCTGGATATTATGCAAAATAAAAGTAGAAACAATGATAAAAGTAAATATATCAATGTGAATCCAGCTGTAAATGAATCAAAATCATGTTCACAAAATGAAGTTAATTTTGCTTTATCCAGAAAGGTGAAGTTAAAGCTCTCTGGACAACAGATATTAAAGTCACTGAGAGGAAGCTCACAGAAGCATTCAACTGATCCAACACAATCTAGTGCTTGTAAACCTAACGAAAATTTGACTGCTCCAAAAACATCACCGCCATCAGGAATTCAAAATTCTTACCAAAACAACAATTCAAGATTCTCACAGAAAAACCACAAAGTTCCTTTTAGAACGACTCCGGAAAATGTGAATATTAAAAACTTGGAAAATGATGAATGTTTCACAGTATCTCCAGTTTTTAATGTTGGAAAAAACTCTAAAATATGTAATCGGCAAGAATCTCCTATGTTATTGATGAAAAATAAAGTCAGAGGTCATGAACTGGATCAGCAAGGATCTCCAGGGTTATTGGTGAAAGATAAAGCCAGAAGCCCTGAACAACCTGAGTCCCCATTGTTACTCAGGGTATCTAGTGTTTATGGTTCTCAAGGAGACCATGTTATGACACTTTCCTCTGGAAGTAGTTGTGAATTGGTTGACAAAAGTCAAAGTCCAGCTTTTGATCCAGAGGATTTGAACGAGGATGAGTCTCCCATTATTTTGAGACGGACCAAGTCATGTACGTCTGCTGTTCCTCGTGATGGGGATGGAACTGACTTAAAGTCTACTTATTCTCAGGGTTCTCCAGGTAAAAAAGTCTCATCACCATGGAAACGTGCTACCAAACAAAAGAAAGGAAGCAAAATAAAACTCACGATAGACTTTGATCAAGCACAAATGTCTCTTAGAAATCTACGTCAGACAACATTGAGTCAAGTGTTTAATCAGAGTCCACCAAAGCAACAAAACAATAAGAATAAAACCCTATCTCAAGAGGAACAAGACATACAAACAGCTATAGAAATATCTCTCAAAGAGTCCAAAGATCCAAAGGGTAAAGGGCATTTCAGAAGGTCAAAGATCAATTTAAATGATACTGATGATGAAGAAGAACATAATTTGTTGTCAAAGAAACTCACAAAAAAGAAAGGGGAAAAAGAAAACACTTTATCAATAAAACATAGAAAAGAGGATAAGGAGAATACTCCCCCATTCAAAATACCAGTAACTCCATCAAGACGGGTCAAGGGTTGCCACATCTCAGGAGAACATATTGAAATTGATAAGAACAAGGGGAGAACGGTCAAAGTTCTGCCTGATTTGGAATGTACAGTGTTAGATTTTGATGAGACATTAGCACCATCAAAGCAAAAACTGTCATCTTCCCAAATGTTGTATAGGCATAAGTCTAAAAAGGATGGTGTTGAAATATCAGTTAGTCCCGGTAAGGATCAAAACAATAAATTTGAAGACGGGTCAAGTCCTTCAGCAAATGAAAAAGGTTTTTCAAAACATTTAAACATATTCAAAGGCAGTGCATGTTCTAAAGAGAAGTCTCCAAGTAACATGTACGATTCCAGTGCAAATGTCAGACAAAATGCTGGGAATGGTAGTCTGGATCCAGCCATACAGCTTTCACAGTTATGCGGAGAATCTCAACACCTACTGAATGATGTATCAGCTATAGAACCCTGTAATGGTGTCATACAGGAAAGTCAGATAAACGAGGATCTTGAAGAGGGTGATTTTTCACAACATGAAATTGCTCCGGAAAACACAAACTCGCACAGCATTCCAACAACCTTGAATGACAGTGTTGCAACGCTGCGTGATTTTCGTATTGATGATTTGAAAAGAGGGGTTTGTTTGACTTCTACATGTGTGGAGGACGATTCTCAGAGTATACCCTGTAGTGGTCGCAGTGTCAAATTTGGATCAGGAAAGAAAAAATTGGTGTTGGGTGGAAACAGAGGAATGACTGTACAAGGTGAGGTTATGTTATGTGGTCTTTAAATGGATGCACGATAAAAAATGATTGTGCTAGTTAACTACAAATACCACGACTTTATTAGCTTTTCTTAGCCAAAAAGTCAAGGTGAGCTATTTTCATCACTTTCTTACATTAACTGTATGACCTCTATTTTAAATTAATTAAACCTTTTTGCAATACCTGAATGTGCATTCAGCTGAGCTGTTCCAGAATACAGAACTTAACTAGAATTGTGTAATTTTTTAGGATGAAAATATTTTTGAGGTTCTCTTGGCCTTATAAGTGTACATATGAAGAGCATATTACATGCTACATGTACATACGCTATGAAAATTGTTTATTTACAATACAATGTACATTTTTGTATTTATATTTATGCAATAATGATGTTGAATTGAGACATCAATTTACTGTAACATTTCTCACCACAGATGCCATGGATATCCCTAATACAACATTGGAAACAGAAAAACCTGATGTTCCACCACAAACATTAGAGGATAGCTTTGATAGGTATGGGTATAAACAGATACGTACTGGTACTATCTCAGCCTGGCATTGACTTACATGTATCATGGGATTGTTAAAAACATTTGGTCTGTCCATGCCAACATATTCCCCATTTACATTGTATAATATTCCTGTTGACAGCACATATTATGGCGCTGTCCGTATGCCCTATCTGTTCATTTGTTAACTTTTGAGGTACAGAAAATTTGTTTCCAAGATCACCTCCTCTTTTGAGTTAATTGTTTTAAAACATTGCACAAATATTCCAGGCATAATGATATTTTGAAGATGTGCACTTCCAATCGTAGAGAATTTCATGAATGTTAGGAATAATTGTCACATGTTGAACTAGGTCAAACAAAATTACCATTTACTTACTATGGGATACCAATGCAAGTTTCTGTAATCAAGAACATGTAATAATTTAAGATAAATACATAAGATAAGATAAGTCCTTGGGTGAATTTTTAAAGTAGAACTTCATGATGACCTATTTTCCATATGATTTTGACTCAAATTCATGCCTCAGTGACAAAGGTTTACTTTGTTTGTATAAAAATTTTGTAGTTGTGTGTCTATGTTTGTTCATTTGTTTTATTCGGGTTTAAAATCGTGATGTCTCACTAAAATATCATACTGGAGACACATTGACATGATACTTTACATGGTAACATTTTCCTGACACCAAGCTAACCATACCTTCTACCCAGAAGGCTGAGTGCTTAGCAGGAAGCAAGGATACCACCCAACCTAATTACGTCCATTAGTTCAAAGGGACAATATGATAACTTTGGTTTGTAGATCCTTTGTAGCAGAAGGGAATGGTTTTAAGTTGAATGCAACTTGGTCCTTTACTGTTATCATCTTCAAAAAGAAATTATATTGATTTTTAGTCCACCTGGACTTTTCCTATACCAATCCTTTGTCCAGAGTCTGTCGTCAGGCTTCGTCGTTAATTTTTCACTTTCTTTGAATGTTCCTTGCATGGTCCCCTTTCAGAGTTGTGTTCGATTTTGCAGAATTCCATCCAATATGGTGGCTGTGACTTCTGATTGGCTGTGACATTTTACAACTTCTTGTCAACAACCGTTGATCAGATTTTCATGAAACTTGATGTACATGTTTCTTGCATGGTCTTCTTTCAGGTTACCAAATTCCATCCAATAAAGCCTTTGTGGCTTCTGATTGGCCGAGATTAAGATTTGTGTCTGAAGTTGCTGAACTCCATCCAATATGGCGGTCCTGGCTTCTGATTGGCCGAGACATTTTAAACTTCTTATCAAGAACCATTGGTCAGATTTTCACAAAACTTGATGAACATGTTCCTTGCATGGTCCCTTTCAGATTTGTGTCTGAAGTTGCCAAACTCCATCCAATATGGCAGCCCTGGCTTCTGATTGACGAAGACAATTTTGACCTCTGGTCAAGAACCGTTGGTCAGATTTTCAGGAAACATTATGTAGATATTCCTTGAAATTTAGATATTCTTGCATTGTTAATGTATCCAGGTGGACATTAAGGCCCAATGGGCCTCTTGTTATAGATTGATGCTAGGGCTAAATAGACCTGTTTAAAAATGACTTTCATGATTTTTTTGTTAGACTTCCGAAGCCCAAAGAGGATAGCTTTGCGTACATTGATGTTGTGAGGAAACAACATGAGCGACGACAACTCAAGGCCTATGATTGTAAAGAGTGTTATGAGGTACTGTATATTATATTACCCGTATTATACCTTTCTTTATTTTACATTATATAAAAGTGAATGAATAGAATTGCTATCCTGCATACAATGAGGGAAAATAGCCCTTTTATTCTGCAATAAGAGCTATTCACCTGGGTAATAGTCATCAGTGCTATTAACACCAGGAAATGAACTGTTATCATGCATTCAAAATTTGACATTTTGATGGGATTGTCAATTCAGAACATCTTAGTTCTCAAGGTATATCAAACTAAAACTACATTAAATAGTAAACGCTTTTGAGATGCAGATCTTTTTGCAGCAGAATATATTTTTTTATGGTACATAGATCTACATACCAAACAGTAAAATTACTGTTGGATTGTGTTGGTTTAAAACAGTTATTGCATGGGTATGTGGGGAAATAACACTATTGTCATCCCCCAAGACTAACTATTACCTGAGGCAAAATAATTGTATAATTTACATTCAAAAATATTCAAAGTCATTAACACCGTACAGGTGATACTAGTATTATATTATTACTAAGGTTGATGATACAGAAATATGTTTACTTATGTGTAAGGTCATTTAAGGTCAAAGATGAAGCAACATTGAAATTTCCTTGTTTCCACAGTATTACAAATGCACTGGATTATCGGATGAGGAGATTAAGAAGCGAGTACAAGATTGTTCAAAACACAGGGCAAGATATGTACCCCCGAGCACTCCTGAACACTTCTGGTCAGTTGGATTTCCAGATACACAGGAATGCGAAGAAAGAGGTAGGCTGTTCAAGAGTTAACAATAAGGGAGGGGTGGGAGGTACCTGTAATTAATTATTAGGAGTGGTGGGGTTCAATCAAGATCTGCACACTATTCCTTATGTCCAAATCAGTTTCAATATTTGACAGATGGTTGGGCCTCTGGAAAAGTGCCTCCCAACCCTCCCATATGGCTTAGCCATGTTAAAAAATTGTACCATCATTGTATATTACGGAGGCTGAGGTAAGTACTCTCAATTAGGTCACCAACACAATCAAAATCTCTCATTGCCATGGATGGTAATGCTAATAGACACTTTCTGTTGGAAGAAATTGGAGTACATATGGGTTTCCTTTAGTCACTCCAGTTTCTATCTTCCCATAGAAAGTATTCATTTGGGCTTCCATCTGTGCCAAGGAGAGAGATCTTGACATAATAAATTATACTTCAAGAAGTTCAAACTTTAAGGTACAATAAAACTCGTTTATATCGAACTTCTCAGGATCTACAAAATGACTTGGCTACATCAGAAGTTTGCTATATTGATACACATGTCCAAGAACTCCATCAAATTAAGTGAAAACTTCGCAATAACCAAATAAATTCTATTGTGCCTTCATAAGATATATCAAACATGTGAACAAATAAACAACAGAATGTATTGGTTTAAAATACTGTTTATTCACAAAATATTATAACTATTTTCAATTATGTTATAGGTTATCTTGCTGCGATGAAATGTTCAATATCTGCGATAGCCCATTCTTTAACTTAATACGTTTTCTTTTGGTGAATCTGCCTTATGCTTCAAGAGAGAACAAAGCCTCTGAAAACGAACTCATAGATAATGCCTCATCAATTTCGCAGATCTTTGTCAGAATAGCAACCATCCTTGTGTAAAACTGAAGTAACATTGTCATAGTCCGATTGTGTAGCCATCACAAAATGTGTATGCTGTAAGCCTGTGTTGCCTCAGTTTCGTATGACTTCCTGTAGCTGGCAACGAGGGTCACGCAAGGGGCGAGTTTGTCAGCATTTTTAGAAATAGGCAAATCATTGTCGCCATCTTTGTAAGGGTCTGCACTTGTCTATTCAGGGGTTATAGAAGCCATGTGCATTGTCTAACTGTCAGGTTATCAATGAAAAGAATACAAATCCCAAAACAGCAGTAGGGTAAAACATCTCACTACATGTATTTAATTTCTGTTCAATTGTTACGCGCAATGCTTGTGACTCTAACGCGATTAACTTACCTGAATATCTAACCAATAGATTGCCGCAGGTAATCCTTTAGAGTTTATTCAGGCATCATACATTTGATAAGTATGTGGAGCATATTTCGTAAAATGTTTAAACTCAAGTTCTGGGAGTAAAAACTTTGCAGATTTAAAAACACTTTGTTATAAACTGTACCAAAGTGTTTTTATTTTGCTTCATGGGGAACTAAAAATGTTTGTACTAACTGAAAATTCTTTATATCAGAATTTGCTATAAATATCTATTACAATTACATATTTACAACTTGGCTGAGGAATGAAACTGACTTCATTGTAACCATGTATTCACTGTATGCATGCTCTTTATATTCAAGTTTTACTGTATGTGGACAGATTTTAACAATTGTAACTACGTCTAGCCAGTTAGAAGGCTTGAACAGTCTGATGATATACCAAATATAATGGCATGTAATCTGCTCCTGGCATGTACATGTATTGTAAATTTGTTTAATGTTGATAAACTGACACTTGATATTACTAATAGTATGTTAATTGGTAGGTGTTCACAGGCTTAATAGTGTGATACAAAAGTAATCTCCCTTTCTCTAACTACTTGTGTCTTCATACAGAGACTAAGTGTGATACAGAATTTATCTCCCTTGATATAATTAATAGTATAAGTTAAATGGCAAGTGTTCATATTAAGTATGATACAAAAGTTATCTCCCTTGCTCTAACTATGAGGAACTAAAAGTGAAGTGTTCTGAAACTTATTTTTAAATAATAGAAATCTCCCATCCTCTTACTATTAGTATTTAAATAGCCAAGTGTCCTCTAGTCTCTGAATAAATGGATAAAAAAATACTTACAGTTAGAGCAAGGTAGGCTACTTTTGTATCACATTTTTGCGTCTGACATTTGGTCATTTTATGCTTGAAAATAGAACATTCCTAAAAAATGAGCATTTTAAAGTAATCTTGTGATACATCTTTATGTGCGTTTCTAAATCTTTCATCAAGATTCGTGACATAGGTTATTTATGAAATTACTTATTTTGGATTACTTTTCTGTTGTAGGCTACATTAATGAAGAAATTGTTGATCAGGAAGATAAACCTGTTTTCAGGCGCAAACGAAGGCTAAGAAAAATATTTCGTTCTAAAAATGAAACCCATAAGGAAAGTGATAAAGATATTTCAAATGAAGAAGATGATCTAGATATGTAGTGATACATGTCAAACTCTCTAGGAAAAAGTTCTCAGGATATAGGTTGAAATCTCAAGGAAGAACTTCTCAGGATATAAGTTAAAATCTCAAGGAAGAACTTCTCAGG
>JAUMGZ010185815.1:0-24707 GCA_032359645.1 Pododesmus macrochisma
GATCTTTATCGTGCCAGGGGGTTAAAAATCCCTGTACACAGGACCACCAGCTTAGAGTCCCCTCCGAAGGACGTGCCGATCTTTGTCTTCCTTTCAACCTTTCTGACTTGGGTGACCCTAACAGGAACATAAGTTCCCGCCAGCATAGGTAATGGTAGAAGTTGGTTATGTAATATAATTTTACTACATAATTAAACACATTGCTTTACTCACTAAATTTTTTAGATTATGTCAGTATAGAAAAATAAGTGTATTGGATGTTTAATATAGATAAAGTGTAAACAGTTGTAAAAACAATGTATTAAAATAAAAGGCATGACAAATGAGCATGTCCTCGATGCTACACATATATTATAGACTAAAGCTCTCAAAAACAGACATAAAACATAAACACACTCAATAGTGCAAATATACAAGTGGTATGTTAATAAAGTTTAAATCTATCTTAATGTCAGCTGCTTATCAGTTACTTTTAATAGTAAAACAGACATATGTCACCACACTTTAATACTGCTCACATGCATATTGACTTACAAGAAACAGCTGCTGAAACAAACTGCTGTGAAATATGCAGTTAGTATATCCTTCAAAAGCTGACACCAAGTACACATGGCTTCGTAATGTACTGAATCTATATTTCTGTAAATATTAATCCCACACCATTTCTACTACAATATATATACATAATAACAAGAGTCTGATTAAGTTTGGGTTAATAACAACTGTGGCTTTAATATGGTAAATTACTGTCAAAACAGTGCAAGGTAACCTGATAATTAAATGACATAAAAGCAATACTTAATTATGTAATACGCCCATGCTCCTCCATTAACTGTTTCCTGTCATATCAATATTTCAGCTTTATGCTCTACTATTCAATATATCATAGCAGTGTTTCACTTTACCCCTCTAATATTCCATTGACTCACCCCAACTGTTTCCTATATATCATATAGATATGTCAGTTTTAACTCCATACTATTCCTAATATTCTCGCTCCATGCTAAGCGCTCAGCATTACTGGGTAGTTGGAGGACTGGTTGGCTCAGTGTCAGGATAATGTGACTGAGTGAAGTATCATGTCAATGTGCATGTGTCTGTGGCGTGATATTTAGGTGAGACAGCACTATAAAGTTGCCATCAGTGCGCACTGTCAGAAGCACACCTCTTTTCAATGTGACCTAGACAATAGACATGAGTGGAAGGAACGTTTAACGTGAACAAAACAAACCCATATTATTACATGGACTCACCCTCTGTTTCCAATATATGTATCATATCTTTGTTTCAGCTTTAACCCCAAACTATTCCATGGACTTACCTACTGGTCCTTTAATTACTATATCTGATCAATATTTTAGCTTTATCCCTATACTTTTCCATGGACTGCTTATAATTATTTTTTTGATTCATTGATATAATATTCAGTAACAAGAGGTTTTCCAAGTCAAAAGTGACATAAATACATACTAGCTGCATTAGTCAGATTCGATTATCTTGTAAAGATATAGGTTTTGTGTGGAGAAATGTTTTTAATATCTTCAGCATAGCACTTTGTGATAATAGTTATCATATGCCTATCAGAGATATGTATATATAATTTATAGATGTTTGTATAAATATAACATGCTTTCTTACTTTGTTTTCAATTAAACTTTGTGGATGGTTGGTCTATAAGCTGATGTTATCCTACCCATTTATAGCACCCTGCGAGTCTAAAGGCTTTCTACATATCAAAAATTAATAGATAAAACCGCTTTGCTTATCGCATGATCTTTCCATCAAGCTATTATTACCTCATTGCAGCAAATTACATCGATTTTTAGTGAATAATTGACAAGAGAAAGAACAAGTTGGCATGAATGCTTTCATCTCACTGGAGTAGACAGGTGCACTGTCTTGTTAATATATTAAGTGTCTCACTGAAGCTAATTTACCAAAGTAGTAGTTGTGAATAGATATATAATTGTCTTGTGATCTGCTGATTAATTCCTATACAATATATACAGATATAGTTTTACATGTAATGTAGACTATGTTGACAAGTGTCTGTCTGCACACTGTTTGTGTTCATCTGTTTCTATTTGAAGAAGTTTTGTTTGAAGTACCATAAATACCTTGGGAATTATAAAAGTTGAATGCCCTGTAAATGTGCAGTTATTTAAAGATTTTTGGGGATGTGAAATTTTACTTTATTGAATACATTTTGAACATCTCTGGAATTGTATTTCTGGTATTCTGGAATGTTGGCAGATCATGGGAGATTCTTGTAAATTCTTACAGACACAATAAGCACTGTGTTGATACACACTTCACTGTATATAAAACTTATTGTTGATGGACAGTCAGTGTTGTACATACACACAAATATTCTGCTTTTATTGTGACAACATGGCTGTTAATTCAGAAGCAATCTTGTAAGTTTTCTACGTTGGTCAATGGGAATTTTACTGTTTATCTGTTGTGGTTTGCATTCATTTTACACTAATTGGCTGAAACTTCTAAGAATTTGAGTGTGGAATCTGATATTTCAGTAACCAGTGAGGGTGCATGGTCAGTTTATTTTGTAGTAATAGAACTTGATACCATCAGCTTGTTCATACTTCCAGAAGTCTGTTCTGGATTGCTGATTGGATTTATTGTGTATTCACCAAGTCTCTTGTGGAAAATAGTTCATCATATACAACTCCATTATTCAGTTATATAATGTAAATGTGTCTTTTTTCCAGTTATAAGGTTGCTAACATGTCTAATGAAAGGGTTCTAACTTGCTAAATGGAATTTAAAAGTGACATAAAAATCATTTATGCCATTCATGTATAATGTAGTGGTTTAAATGAAAACCCACTGAAACGTTGAGGATGGGAAGTTGTACACAATGATTATGAGTGAAACAGTTATTGTTGTTATGATTCTGTATTGGATGTTTATGTAGTGTTCGTTAATAGACAACTATGGATACTTTTCAGAATTTCAAAACCATACAAAACTTGGCTTGTGTTGCGATGAAACCTTTCGATAACGTTTTGAAAATGTGACATTGAAATTGCTGAAATACCTTGATTAAAAAGGAATATAATTCTATTGGATTATTACATTGATCATCTGCTGTGTGTTGGATTTTTGTTTTGGTTGACATAATATCAATGTCATCTTTAAGCTATTTCATAACTTCGATTTCTGGATAGTATTCCAATGAATATGTTAAGTACATTAAAACGTTTGTCCCTGCCATACCGTAGAGCCCGTACTGACAGTTCTCTCTTACAGACCAGGAGATCTCGTAAGTATCGTTACAATTTGAAATGACAAGAAAAAACACTTGTTAGTGTATCATTAGAAAGAAATATATATATTGAGCTTCTGTGAACTTTTTACTAACTCTAAATAACTGAAAATTTGAACAATAAACCACTGAATTTTGTCGCTCGTAATTTTACAAGCTTATACATTACAATGTCTGGTAATAAAGAGATACAGATGTACTCATGTGTACTTCAAAACAGATATAAAATGTTTTATTGTTATATAAGTATGTATGAATAGTATCACATTGTACTTGCTATAATAGTAAATTTAAACAGATAGCATGTTAACACAGCTGCACAGTGATATCTTTGATAAGATAATTTAAAAGGACCTAATAGACTATTTACTTATGGTACAGATATATATATGATGATACTAGGTAAATCTACATACCTGGAAGTTTATCTGATGTATTATAGCATCAATATTTCATATACAAAATGTACCTTGTATTGACTATACTCATAATAGGGATCATAGATTGTGTGGATGCTGAAGCAATCATATCATGCCGATTCTGACCAGAGTCTTGGGACTTGTCTAGTATACAAGTAAATTGTAACTTGCTAGTACTCTGTAGAAATATCATATAAACAAAACCAAAGAAATGGCAGGGTGATTGCAATATTCGTACTGTAAATTTGGTGGGGTTTTTGTCCCTTGAACAATAAAAGGAAATATTAACATGAATAAAAGTTACTAGGTTTTATCATTGTACCAAGTAAGCTATAAGTTATGTCCTATGTGAACTCTCCATTTTAGAGATCTGCCTGTAGTTGTGGCATGAAACTTCATTTGGGTAGTACTATAATGTCACTGTAAGTCACGCAGGAGGCAATTGTGACATGATACTTCATTTGGGTAGCACTATAATGTCACTGTAAGTCATGCAGGAGATGATTGTGGCATGATTCTACATTTGGGTAGCACTTTAATGTCACTGTAAGTCGTGCAGGAGATGATTGTGGCATGATACTTTATTTGGGTAGCACTATAATGTCACTGTAAGTCATACAAGAGACAATGGTGACATAATACTTCATTTAGGTAGCACTATAGTGTCACTGTAAGACATACAGGAGACATTTGTGGCATGATACTTCATTTGGGTAGCACTATAATGTCACTGTAGACATACAGGAGACATTTGTGACATGCTACTTCATTTGGGTAGCACTATAATGTCACTGTAAGACATACAGGAGACAATGGTGGCATGCTACTTCATTTAGGTAGCACTATAATGTCACTAAGACATAAATGAGACATTAGTGACATGATACTTTATTTGGGTAGCACTATAATGTCACTGTAAGACATGCAGGAGACAATGGTTGCATGCTACATCATTAAGGTAGCACTATATTGCCATGTAGGAGACAGTTGTGGCATGCTACTTCCTTTAGGTAGCACTATATTGCCATGTAGGAGACAGTTGTGGCATGCTACTTCCTTTAGGTAGCACTATAATGTCATGTAGGAGACAGTTGTGGCATGTTACTTCATTTAGGTAGCACTATAATGTCACTGTAAGACATGTAGGTGACAATGGTTGCATGCTACTTCATTTAGGTAGTACTATTATGTCACTGTAAGACATACAGGAGACAAAGGTGGCATGCTACTTCATTTGGATAGCACTATAGTGTCACTGTAAGACATGTAGGAGACAGTTGTGGCATGCTACTACCTTTAGGTAGCACTATAATGTCACTGTAAGACATGCAGGTGACAATGGTTGCATGCTACTTCATTTAGGTAGCACTATAATGTCACTGTAAGACATACAGGAGACAAAGGTGGCATGTTACTTCATTTGGATAGCACTATAATGTCACTGTAAGACATGCAGGAGACAGTTGTGGCATGCTACTTCATTTGGATAGCACTATAGTGTCACTGTAAGACATGTAGGAGACAGTTGTGGCATGCTACTTCCTTTAGGTAGCACTATAATGTCATGTAGGAGACAGTTGTGGCATGCTACTTCCTATAGGTAGCACTATAATGTCATGTAGGAGACAGTTGTTCATCAGTTCAATCTTCTTGAAAGTATGTGGGTCATTGTTGTAGTTAAACAGAGACCTCTGTCATAAACCTGTTTACTTGTATGTAAATGTTGACATCAAAGTACATGGTGACTTGTGAGGTGATAAATAATGTATTTGTATGTGATGAAGCTGTGACAGGTTTTACACCTGTGTTCTCATAAAGATGATGGCAACACCATCTACCTGGCACATTCCACTTACTTATACAGTACATCATGGTGAGATGAAATATGTCTGTACATACCGCATCATTACCATTATATATATATATACATGTATACTACAATATATATTACACCAAATTATTTTTAACATGTTTATAAAAGAAGTTATTAACAATATTTAAACAGGAAAGAGTTAATTTACGGACATTTGATATTAATTATCTGTATCATCCTGTTCTCCATGTAGATAAAGATATATTTGGGATGTTTGTCAGACAATAGCTAGTACAAACATATTTTTTTCAACCTGAGAATTTTTGGGGTATAGAAACTCAAAAATGTTGGTAGAAAAACAAATCTTATATTCAATATATAGATAGTTGCATTTCTGTTGATACATATATACCTTTACAAGTCATACAGAGTGATCGCATCTTTGTTTCTTTTATTCAAAATACTAATTTTGTAATATCATGTGAGAAAGTTATTCAACACCAGTGCTTAGTTGATATCAAAATATTCTAACACTCCTGTGAAATGTTTCCATGTCTGGCCCAGACAAGGTAAACCGACTCACTGGTTAGCACCAGCACCATTGTAAGATTCGGACACATTTATTAATGAGCATTTCATAATATTTGTATTTTTCAGATTCCTTTGTAAATAGTCAAGAATGGACCTTAAGTCGATGTGTACCCGACCTCAAGCTGGTAAGTTAATAAAACTACCATACATGTACTTCCATAATGAACATAATCATGAAGGGATATTTTCATAATGAACATTATCATGAAGGGATATATCAAAATGTCATTACATAATGTGTAATATTATAGAAGAGTACAAAGGATAATTAAATGGGTCATTATGCATGTCCTTTCATAATTCTTGAATTGAAAGGTTTTCCATAATCAATGATGCTGTTTCAGACTTTGTTTAATTAGGGCTTAATGTCAGTTCCAAACACACTGCAGTTATAACATGTTCACCTAGCAGAAAAAAACATTGATTCCAGGATTTCATTTGTTTCCATGGTTTTGTAATTTATAAAGGAAGTCCCAAGAAATTTAAATGTTCAACTTTATTGATGTAGTTTGTGAGACTTGATAAATGAAGTAGTGCATATTTAAATCTATGTAGATTTATAATACTGTAGACTTAAGGCAGTTTAATCCTTGATGTTTTACAGGGTATTCTAGGCAGTGTATCCAGTGGCAAGTCAGCATTAGTACACAGGTACTTAACAGGTTCCTATATGCAGGAAGAATCACCTGAAGGTAAACATCAGTCATGCTTTATCTCAAACTCTGCTTTAATTTGGCAACCTGTTTGTATTGTGTCATTGAAAGAGTGAAGTGCACTTTAATGTTACAGAGAATATTATTTGGATTTAATTGCTCATTAATTTTCAAGTTTTTATGTAGAGCATAGTTCTAAAAAAAATTCTTCCACATTTGTAACTTCCAATATGGCAAACAAATAACGTGTTTTGTGTGTCTTGTTGTTGAAGAAATTTCACACAAAAGTGCATGCTGTTGCATTTTCTAATTGACAGTCTTGTGTCTGATTTGTACTCTGTACTGTATTAAGAAAAGATGAGAATTTTTAAAAAAAAAATAATTAAGTATTAAACTATAAAATAGGATAAGATATTTTGATGGGGCTTATGTGGAATGCTTAATAGAAGAAAATATACTGCTGTGTTCTTATCTACATAGGACCACATTAACTCACTGGATCAGCTGTCTGGAAGCATTCTGTAAAAAAGCTGAAATGAAGAAAATATAGATTTCATCTAAAACTGAACACACCCTTTACCCTACTTTTTGTTTGTGAAAAGAAACACCCTTTACGCTACTATTTGTTTGTGAAAAAACACCCTTTACGCTCCTATTTGTTTGCTAACATTTTAATAATTTATGCAAAGCATTAAGAAAACTTGTTCTTTGAAAAAATGTTGTATACCTTAATATGTAATGTTTTGATATCATTTGATAAATAGCTGTTTGTTATGATGATTATGTAAGGTATTCAGTGATTGATTTATTTTATAGCGGAAAAAAACCTTTTGCAGTTGTTGAAATCTTTGCCATGCATTGTTCTATAATTTCTATCATCTATCACCACACAGCATCTTGTCTGACATATGTACATAAAAATGTTTAAACACTCTATCTCAGTCAGAATGTCACAACAAAATTATTAGCTCAACTTTTCTGTAGCTGTTTTAATGTGATTACTATTATATTTTTGTTAAAATCAAAATTGTGTGCTGTAAATTAAGCCATCTAAATGTACAAGATTTTTAACAGCTATTTCACCCAAATAATGTTAAAGAAGTGATATTTCAAATCTAACATCGTTTTTGTGATACACTTTGAAAAATATGATCATTTAAATTTTGTTGAGGTTAATTGTAGGCTTCAGTACATTTATACAATATAATACTGCAGTTAGTCAAATGTAGTTAAAGGATTTTGTTGGGCTAAATGGTCATCACTGAAAAAATCTTATATTAATTTCTTCTTACAATCCATTCCTTGCTTCTTTTGTCAGAGTTATGGCCCTTTGCACTTAAAGCATAGTATATGTAATTTAGATTATAATTTTATGGCTGTTTTGTTCCTTGTCAAATGTTATGTTTTGTAATATCCTTCAACACCTTAAGATTTGCATTTGGTTTGCATCTGAACTGTGCATACTTTTTCTTCTTTGAGAGATTTTGATATATTGGAGAAATTAATCTTGAAAAGGATTAATTTACTTTTCGGCTTTGTACATTATACATAATAGTTTGCATTTGCATATATGTGAACCAAGGCTTGATACAGGAAGCTTGTAAATGCATCAGGTGTGGATACCTATTAGGTATGCAGGGTGTCTATGCATAGGTCATAAATGAATTGAGGTAAAATAGAACACAACACGCCAGATGTTGATTTCTTCATTTTATTAGGTCTACATGTTTCGTCGCATAGTCCTGATGACGCCGCACAGTGCAGCGAAACATGTAGACCTTATAAAATGAAGCAATCAGTATACGATGTGTTGTGATCTATTTAACCTCAATTATACATAATAATATTCCTGATTTTCTCTTAAGCCAATTGAAGGATCATTGGCTTTATTATATGAAATTTGCAATAGTTTAAAAACTGTTGATTGTGTGTATTACTTAATATATAATGTTAACTGTCTTTATCTTTTGTGTGTAGGAGGTAGATTTAAAAAAGAAGTTACAATCGATGGACAAAGTTATCTTCTCTTGATTCGAGATGAAGGAGGTCCACCAGAAATGCAGGTAAAGTCATTCACTTATTGACATTTTATACACAGCAGACAGTAAGCATGGAATATCAGTTTATCACTTGATTCTCAGTTATGTATACAGTACAATGTTAATTGCACAACTAGAATGCAGATACTTATTTTTCATTAGGCAACTAATACAGTAAAATCATGTAGGTTTGGAAAGATAAAAACATGTTGATCATATATATTTTTTGGTTATTCTCACTGTGTTGTGTTTTCTGTTTACAGTTTACACAATGGGTGGATGCTGTGATATTTGTGTTCAGTTTAGAGAATGAGACGAGTTTTCAGACAGTACACAATTTTTATGCCAAGATGATGCACTATCGTAATGCTGCAGAAATCCCTCTGATATTGGTCGGGACACAAGGTATGGTATTATTTATATGTGTCCTCTTACATAGCTTTAGAAATAAGTTATAGTATTATAAGTATTATATGTATTCATAATGTAAACATTAGAGAGATATTACTGTCAAGAACAGAAATAAAACAGTTTTATTACTGTTTGTCCCTTTCTTATGAATGTCATTGACGTGACCTGATTGAGTGATTTACTGTATGCTTAGTCACTTATATCAAGCAGAATGTTCCTTGATTGCATGATGTATCAGAAGTTTATTGTAAAGTGCATTTCAAGAGATCAACCTTAACAATGTTACCTGGGATATCTTCTGCTCCAGAATTTTGAGGATTAGTTTACCTTAAGATTCGTCCAACGTCCATCTGTAAATTTTCTTTGTTGTTCCACAGAAATAGTAAGGTATATTGTGACAGAAACCTTGTTTTTCTTGGCATTGTTCATGCTTAAACTTGCATATGTAAATCAATTCTAATTGGGTCAATGCAGTCAGCTTGTGGCACTTTTTCATTAATTTTAGGTATGGGTGTATATATAGTTTTATAGTAATTTTCATCCCAACAAAATTGTCTTTGTTAGTCAGTTCTAGGTGAAATGTCAAGACATGTTCTGAGTCTCTTGTTTTGAAAAAGTTACAATTTGCTCATATTGTGTTTATTAAATTTATTAAATTAGAATTCAAAAACCTAAGTTGAAGTTTGATTCTTATTGAGAATATTTGATGCATTGTTTATATCTTGACATCTCAATTAAAGTCGGTAATATTAGATAGATCATCATATGCCAAGAAAGCTACTTATTCTTCTGTATCAACTGAAACATCAAAATCATTGGGGAAATTATCACTTATGTTAGTGGTGCCAAAACGCAGCAGAACTTAAACTCCCCACAGAGCATGACTCCACAGTCAAGTATGTACACAGTGATGAATAAACTGGCAAATGTGAGAATTCCTTCAACTAGCAAACAAGTTTGTAAAATAATGACTTCTCCCAACAAATACATGTCTTTGATAATGAATGCTCCGCATGATCAATCTTTGACCAATTTTCACAGTTACTGCATCATTAGAGATCACAGTTACAGCATCTTTTAATATCACAGTTACAGCAGCCTTTGAAATGTCAGTTATATCATTTGAGATTGTTGTATTTTGTAGATTTGGGTGAACTAAGTATTTGAATTATTTATGATAAGTGAAGCATCCTACTGAGTATGTAGATACATTTTTGATGATATAAACTTGATCTAGTTTGATGTATACATGAATTTGTAGTATTCTGTTGGAGTTGTGGTGGAATTTAGGCCAGTTATAGATTGAGGTTTGTTGATAGGAGTGTTTAACTCCCAGGGGTAGTTTCCAGATTTATAGTTATAACAAATGTATGTTTGTATTTAAGTTTTGACCTATTTTACCAGCTGTTTTCTATGACTGTCTCTGTACTGCATGTCTTTATCTACAGTGCATGTATCAGTTCATAAGATTTCTCACTAACTTACATTTGATGATTACTGTGTTTCTCTATTAGTAATGTGTCTATTGTGACTAATGTTTTGATGATGAATCGGTAATTGTTTTCATAGACAATTACATGTATAGGACATGAGAGTGTAGTTATATATTAGAAGATAACTCACTGAACACCAATGGCAGTAAGTCTATACAGTTATATTGTGTATTGTCATATATCAAATATGTAATCTCAGTTGTCACTTTGATTTGATCTTTATAGTAATAATAGATTTATCAGTCAATATTTTTTTAAGATAAATGAAAGATTGACTACCGGTAGATGAATTTCACTATTGATAAACATTGAAATGTAAAATGTTGTAAATGACAAGAAGTTGTGAACTTTGGAATTTTTTTGTTAATAGTGCAGATTTTCCTTGCCATCAAGATCATATTGTTTACATGTGTATACACAGCATTAAATATTATATGACTATTTTTGAAATGCTATTGGTCTATAGCCGCTCACCTGATTCCCTGTAAAATGTTATATTGACCACACACATGCAGAAAAAGTTGATTTGAAAAGGGATTATAGCTGGGTCCATCTAGATATAGTATGTCATTTTGTCTTTAAATTATATTTATATTTCTTAGTAAAACAATTATGACCTTTAAATATTGGTCGATACATGATGTTATCAACATCAGAAGAAATGCGTTTACCGCTTCCTTGTGGATAAACCACATATCAGCCTCATTAAAAAATATAATTGTATATTATCAGTATGTGTTTTTGTAAATATTGTAATACATTGATTTGCATTAAGAATGATACAGTTGTGTATGAGTACATGGTATTTGCCCTGACAGTTTATGTGAAGTTAAATGTGTAATCTGACTACAGAACTTCACCAGTTTTAACCATTTGAACTCCTTGAAATACTAGCTGCTAATTTGAGATGTGTATAGTTAAGTTGACTACAGACTGAACTTAGTTTGTTATTAGCTGATAAGAAGTTTACTATCTCTCACACACTTGTCTGCTTCTCTAAATCATGGTACTGTGGATGATCCATGTTTTACTGAATCAGATTTAAACATGAAACAGATTTGTTGTCAATAGTTCTTTATAATCTTTATAATTTGTTATCATTGAATTCCTGGTGTATGTATTTACTGTTAATTAAGAATGTATATGATTTGTGAGCATTGACAGCACACATACAATGTATACACTTATTGCCTTGTAAATAAATTATTGTTAATCTTGATATATTAAATGCTGAACTAATCCAACACAATTATTCTCAGATTTGCAATGTGTAACATATTTAAAACTATTTATAATGTATAGCTGTTTATATTTCTAACATATGTTGACCATGATGTAATCTAAGTATCCTGATTTACTATAAAGCTGCTCGTGGAACTTGTAGTATTTTTAGATTACTTTTACCCTTGAAGTTTTGACCTATATGATAAACTAGGGATCTGATCCTTGTAAATGGTAATGATAAGTATTACTGTAGCACTGGTGTTAGAGTGTGTTTGGCTGCCAGGCAATCTCACTGTGCTGAGAAAGAAGTCGTTTTACAACTGTTGCTGGGATATTTTTCAAATGGATAAAATACCAATATTTGGTGTCAGATTGTTTTGTGTGTTAAAACTGGTTTAGAAGAATGTGGTAAGATTTTGTTTAAGGAATTGTTTGTCTGTAATTATACATCACACATTCCAGATACATTTAAATATGGATGTTTTTGTAGAATTAACACAACTGACTATGTTATACATGTACAGTGGAGTCTCTTTACCATGACCATGTTTCTGAATTATTTTTTTTTTCACTGTAAAGAATTTGCTGTTGTAATATCTTAAAGTTGTAATCTGACCTTGTTATAAATACTGTGGAGTCTCTTACACTCTGACAATGTTTCATGAAGATTTTGGCACTGTAAAGAATATGCCTTTGCAATAAATCAAAATTGTAGAAATTTTGTCAATGTGTTCCAAATCAATCGTTGTTGTAAAGAGTTTGCTGCCACTGTGCCTAAATTTAGAATAACATTATTGAAATAAAGTGCTTGTCGACTTTAATCATTTAGTTAAAGTCAGGTTCATATTTCTCTATCAATTCAATCTTATGAATTTTGTTTTGATCAGATGCAATTAGTGAAAGTAATCCACGATTGATAGATGACAACAGAGCTCGTAAACTTGCCGTTGATTTGAAGAGGTGTTCATACTACGAAACGTGTGCCACTTATGGTTTAAATGTTGAAAGAGTCTTTCAAGATGGTAAGTCTTCTGTGAACACTTTTAATATGTCCCCACTGTAGAATGATGGAGTGGTCTCTTTGTGTTAATCCTGAATGTGCAATATATAACTAAAAAAAAATATACACATAACTACAGTTGAACATGTTTTTGGTGGGGTTTTTTGGGGCGGGGGTGGGGGGTAACATTCCTTTCAACTCATATTTAGGTCATTTCAAGACAGTGTCTGCTTGTGACAGTGCACATTGATGTCAACTATATAATGCTGTCTCACACTATAGCCACATTGACATGATCCTTCACTCGGTCACATTACCCTGAAACTGAGCCAACCAGTCATTTTCCTACCCAAAAAGCTGAGATTTAGCAGGGAGCAAGAAGATTACCTTATTTTTAACCTCTTAGATTTGACACGGCCTAGTATTAAACAGGTGCCTCCTCTTCAAACTCTACCACTGAGCCATTGTGAGGTTTAATGTTCTGATGTTCTTAGCTCAATTAGTAGCTATTATAATCACAGAACATAATTCATTATGATTAACAATATTCAGATTTATAACCATAAACATACGGTACATATGAATAATTAAAAAGTATGATCGTTTAGCTTATTCATTTAATCTGGTTAAATCTTTGTACACTTAGGCACAAGGCTATGTCCCTCATAACTCACATCAAGAGTGTTAATGAATATAATGTAATTATAACTAAGAGATGTTTGTTCTCCTGTGTTAACAAATTGTCAATTATGCTAAGTATGAAACTTAAGATTATAACAAATAATTGAACACCTTTTTATTTGCCCGCAAATTTTTCGCAGAGCATATTATGCTATAACTCTGACCGTCCATCTATGGAGTGAACCTTGTGATCGCTACTAGTCCTAAAGTTTTCGAACAAATTTTTTGAGATTTGGCATGTGTGATGGGATTTATATGAAGATGTTAATTGTAAAGAGAGTTATGGCCCTTTTGGACTTATATTTCAGGCCTATAGTGTTCCTCTATGCGGTGCTCTTGTTCTGATATTGTCATTATCAATTGTTATTAATTATGCATTTATTTTGTAGCATGCCAGAAGATAGTCCAAGCAAGATATCCAGCCTTGGCAGCAACGTTACAGAATGTGCCCCCTACCACGCCTATACATGCACAGAGACATTTCTTTATTAACCAGGCACAACATTCATCTAGTAAACCATACGACACTCACAGTACCAGTAGTCAGTCAACATCCAGCTCTGGCACTCTGGTAACCATAGATACAGTCTCAGACACATTTAATTCACTTTCTATTTTGAATTTCAATGTGAATTTTATATGAGAGTTAGATTTAAATTGTTCTTTTTGAAATTTATAGTGTTCAAGGAATTTATTGATTTTGAACAATGTATATGCTTGAGTAAAATCACTTATATTTGGTTGGAAGGTGAAAATTCAATATTAGGATCCATCTAACATAATTGCCTGTCATATTCCAGAAATACTGTAGCATAGACAAAGTTTTTGAGTGCCATATTAACATCACTAAGGTCTAGAGTAAGATTCTTGTGTATGTTTTACAAAATGAATATGCTATCAAAAAATGTCAGTGCAATCAAGCAAACTCTTTTGAACATATAAGGACACACACAGATACACCCTCCTATGCACACAATTAAATTCCTTATATAATGTATAAACATTCTATAGGTACAGCCTAATATGAAGGACTCTAAGGATGGAGGTAAGGAGAAGGAATCGAGATCTGAAAAAGCAGACAAAAAGAAAGAAAAACAGCAACAGCAGCAGCAACAACAACTTACAGAATCTCAAGAACAGGTAAGAATTGTTTGCGTTGCAGGTGATCTCTTTAAAATATACATGTTAATTTTTTTCAGTACACCATCAGGAAAATTCATAAATGTTGATTGTTGTATTGAGGAATATTACTGTAAACTTTGCAAAATGTAGATACAAACGTTTATTGGCATCTTTCAAGAACAACTTCTAGTTAAGTTTCTACTACATAATAGTAATAAAAAGCTTAGATATGTACCTATTATAGAATTCTGTTCAATTTGATATGGATATATTATTGTACATTGGATACAAAATGTTAAGTTGATAATATTTATGAAATGTTAGGTCGTCTCCCTTAATTTGGTTGATGATATTTGTAAAATGGTTTTAATTTGGGTGAAAATAGTTGATTGATTACAAAAATGTACGTTAGAGATTGTAGTTTTTGCATAAACATTTTATTTACACACTTGTCAAAATAGTCTAACTAAAATATAGAAACACCTCTTTTAATAAGTCAAACAACCAGGATTTAAGAATTCAATAAACTTAAGCACACACTAAACTGACATTACAATATTCAGGAAAACTTACTCTTTCATTAGTTAGTTCAGTTTGAAAATACTGTAATATTTTACATATTTTCCATGAAGAATTATGCCTGAAGTTAATGTTTTATTTATTTCATAATCTTCATTAAATTCCATCCATCAACCTAATGTGTGTGAACAGCTTATTTGCTTTTTGTGGATTCAAATTTGAGCTTCATTAAGATATGTGCTGAGTTGTGCCCCTTTGCTTAAGCTTTCAACAGAAGCATATGGCTGCCTTTGTCAGCTTGGTCTGATTGTCATCAAACATCTTAACACTCTCACTTGTACAAGATTAACACAAACATTACATCAAAGTCATTAGTATTTAAAAAAAAAAAAAAAAAAGCTGCAACATTAATTCTGATAGACTCAGTTTATAGCATTTCCTGAATTTGTCTACATAAAAATCATGACATCAGTACTAACATTGATTAAACGCTTTTATAACTCAACCCTAAATTTGTTAATACATATGTAGAATATAGTTATATATTTCAAATTATTTAAGCACACCAATACATCATACTGTAACAAATTAACAGCAGTTCATCAAACATTCACAAAAGGAATTATAATATTTATAGTAATAAATTTAAAAGATTCAGGTGTTGGTAGTATTTTCCTTATAAACCACTAAAAAATCTTAAGTAATAACTAAACAATATATAAATTAACTACTTATACTATATTAACTTAACACTCACTTATCAATAGTATTGTTTTCTTATAACTAGGACCTGAAGTTATTTCTGACATTTATTGTTATAATACATGTTAAGAATGTATCTTGATAAAAGAAATTTTTCATTTGGTTCCAATAACCAATTTTGAATTTATTTCATGTAAACTAAATAAAGTTAGGACATGTCACTGATGTTCTGGGGATTTAGTTTTGGTGTAGAAATTTGGTGATTTAAAAAAAAGAAAATTTGCAACCCATGTATATATTAATCTGAAATAATGGTCATATTTTCAAATTCAATATTTCAAATAAAAGAACCATTAAGTTTTCAGGTGTCAGGTGGCTGAATAATGAAACAAAAAAATTTGAAGTTTTTTTTACGCTTCCAAAGATGTCTGATAATATAGTTATAAAGGTTGTGTTCTTAATTGCATTGAAATAACCACATTGTGTGTAATTACTATTCTAGTTCCATATCAAATGCATCTGTATTTTGCATCTAGATAGCATATTTGGGAAAAAAGTTAAGTTAATGATAAAATGTTGAGTGCTTTAGTTATAAAATAGTGATTTTTTATCCTGGCTATGACAAACCATCAATAAGTTGCATCTAAATCACTCCCAGTTTAAATTGAAAAAATAAAAGTTAAGGTTAAATTAACAAAATAAAACTTGAGTTTATTTTGCTTTCTATGTTCATATTCTTTTCCCTGGACACTTCATTTCTATTTATTCATAATGTTGTTTATTGATGTTGTAATTTTAGTCGAATGTGACATTTATTCTGGATTAGTGACATTACAGGGTTGTGACAATATCAGTGTGACATTTGACATTTACTCTGGTATAATGACATTACAGTGGTTGTGACATATCCAGTGTGACACTGTGACATCTATTCTGGTATAATGATATTACAGGGGTTGTGACATTACCTGTGTGACATGTGACATTTATTGTGGTATAATGACATCACAGGGGTTGTGACATTACCTGTGTGACATGTGACATTTATTGTAGTATAATGACATAACAGGGGTTGTGACATTACCTGTGTGACATGTGACATATATTGTGGTATAATGACATCACAGGGGTTGTGACATTACCTGTGTGTCATGTGACATTTACTCTGGTATAATGACATTACAGGGATTGTGACATGTGACATGTGACAAGGTTGTGACATTTACTCTGGTATAATGACATTACAGGGGTTGTGACATTACCTGTGTGACATGTGACATATAGTGTGGTATAATGACATCACAGGGATTGTGACATTACCTGTGTGTCATGTGACATTTTCTCTGGTATAATGACATTACAGGGATTGTGACATTACCTGTGTGACATGTGACAAGGTTGTGACATTATCAGTGTGTCATGTAACATTTACTCTGGTATAATGACATCACAGGGGTTGTGACATTACCTGTGTGACATGTGACATATATTGTGGTATAATGAATCACAGGGGTTGTGACATTACCTATGTGACATGTGACATATATTGTGGTATTATGACATCACAGGGGTTGTGACATTACCTGTGTGTCATGTGACATTTACTCTGGTATAATGACATTACAGGGGTTGTGACATTACCTGTGTGACATGTGACAATTTATTCTGGTATAATGACATTACAGGTGTTGTGACATTACCTGTGTGACATGTGACATTTGTTCTGGTATAATGACATCACAGGGGTTGTGACATTACCTGTGTGACATGTGACATATATTGTGGTATAATGACATCAATGGGAATGTGACATTACCTGTGTGACATGTGACATATATTGTTGTATAATGATATTACAGTGGTTTTGACATTATCAGTGTGACATGTGACATTTATTGTGGTATAATGATATTACAGTGGTTTTGACATTATCAGTGTGACATGTGACATTTATTGTGGTATAATGACATTACAGGGGTTGTGACATAACCTGTTTGACATGTGACATTCTTGTATAATGACTATAGATTGGTTGTGATATTACCAGTGTGATATTTATTCTGATGTATTTACCTCACAATCTTCATGACATCTCAGCTAGGCAGGTAGGGTAAGCATAGAACGGCAAAGTCTAGTGGTGAAAATTGTCAGAGACACAGAGCGAGAAAAACGGCTTGCAACATAATTCTACATGGCTTCTCGGCATGGCAGGCTGGGTAGGTCTAGAACGGTAAAATTCTGGTATAATGACTTAACTTTGGTTTTGACATTACTTGTGTGGCTCTTTGACAACTATTCTGATATAATGACATTAGAGTGGTAGTGACATTACCAGTGAGGCCCTGTGACAATTATTTTTAGCAATGACTTCATAGTGTTTGTGATGTAATAGCTACACATAATTGGTTGTGACATTACCAATGTGACACTGAGACATCTATTCTGGAGCAATGACTTTACATTGGTTGGTTGTTACACTGTGACACTTATTTAGTGCCATTGCGACATCTTTTTTACTCTTTACTAAATGCATGCTGCATGCCTCTGTATGGTTTTCTTTTTATGTGTTTTTCATTTTAGGAGGAAGACCATGTGTTGGAATATAATGATATACCTCCATCAACCCCTTTGTCATCACGTAAACACAAGAAATCCTCTATTATTCAGAAGTCTAACTCATTCAGTGTAAGTTTTACTGTTAGTGCTCTGCTTGGCGGCTAGTTTTAACTTCTAGTTTGTAATTGTTTGTCTTGTCTTTAGATTGTCAACTAATGCATACATCATACATCATTAAAGTATTTATTTCAGAGGTACAAGTATTCTAGCATTTTGATTTTTAATTGATCAAGTTAGATTCCTCTTGCAATTTTTTTTATTTATTTAGGAAGTAGCGTTTAGTTGAACATTGCATTTTCTACAAACTAGCTCTAGTAGTAACTCAAAGCACTTTGTCGTTGGACATTATAGACTTGTATCATTAAGATTTAGATCAGAATTTCAGTGAATTATGTTGCTTTATGATGTCATTACTGGTAGCTATAAAGTAAGAAGAGATATTATGATTGTAGTGTAGAAACACAGTAGTCTTACAATAAATAGTTGTATCCCCAAGTATAAAACCCTATAGGTTGTTTAAGAGATGTATATTTGAAGAACATCAATTTTCTATACAATTTTGAGTTCATGCCTCATCTTCAAAATGATTCAAACAATAGCTTTGATAAGCTAATAGTCTTGAATTAAGATGTATGCTGGAATCACATTAGACTTTTTACTTATAACATAAATCAAGATTGTTCAGTTCTTCATTTCATACATGGTTTATAGATTTGATGTAGATCAGAATTCTTAGTTCATGAGAATATCTAATGCTGACACAGTTATATTGTTTACATGAAAGTATGAGTATTATTTGTCAAGCAGAGAAGTCATAAAATACAAATAAGATTATTAATAAGCTAAAAATATTTATTACTGTATGTTTATAATAGCATGTGACTATAAATGTATTGTTTTAGACATACAGCATATATGCTATACATTTTAATGTATACCAGCTTTTATATTTACACCCAAGTCACACATTAACTTCCCAAACATTATCATTCTAATGAAATCATTTCATGTCTACATTTACACTATTCAACAGCGAATTTATTGTCTTTAAGTAAATAATATTATTTTTTTTGTTTTGTTTTTTTGATTTTTTTTTTTAAGTTTTTGTAAATACCATTGTATTTGCTGACTGATAGTAAATGTATATGTATTCACAATTTATAAAATAATGTATATTTTACATTTGGTTTACAACTTTTTACATGTTTCACATGTCTCGATCTATGATTGGTTTATTTCCAAAGTTTAGTCTGATTACTTCTTTGCAATAGATATAAATTAGGATCTACACTGTTGACTTGTTGATTAGGAATTAAAAATATTTAAACCTTAGAAATTACAAAAGTTTAACCCTTACACATAAATAATCTAGTGTAGAGCTTTTATGTAGTATTTTAAAGTAGGAAGGTACTTTAAATACTGCAACTTTCTGTCTCAGCTTAAGAATGATACCTGAAAACTGAAGAAGAGAAACTTTGAAAACTCCGCTGTAGCGTGGTGCCTTGACTCACTATAGCTAATACTTCTGTTTTGTCAGTTTAATTCTAGCAGCTTTATTTCTACTGACAATGGTCAATCTGGACAGTGAGCTCAGTATTCTGTGAATCAAATTTTCTATTACTGATCTGTTGAAATATATGATTCAAGAAAAAAGAGCATGTGTGCCCTCTGAGCATCACATTGACAGATCCAGTTTGAATGAATGTATTCTTTTCTTTTTCTACAGTAGCATTTAGCTATTAGAATGCTTTGTGTACTTTCATAATGGTTATATTAATTATCACTACAAGCTTACAGTCAGTAAAGCCCCCTTTATACACACACAGATCGTTGGGCGACCATTGACAGATCCAAAATTGGCCTGATCTCTCGACGATCTCTCAAAGCCCCGAATAGGTTGTTTCTGTGTAAATGCTTGGGAGATCCTTGTGTGCTTTTTTTGCAATTTTTGACCAACTTTCATGGCGATCTATAGAGATCTTGGAGCTACCTTTGCAGCGCTTGTTTTGCGACAATGAGAGATCAGATGTGACCAAGTGAGATCACTGAGACCGTTGAGTGCTCCTTGAGAGACTGTTGAGATATTGCTGCCCTCGGCGACCATTGAGAGATTGTTTTGGACTGAGTCAAAACTTTGAGGAGACCGTGGTGACCGTGGAAGATCATTGAGAGACTGTGGCAATTACTTGGCGCTCCTTGAAATATCGTTGAGAGATCTGACCATTTTTTCATTGCTCAATGGTCTCTCAACGGTCGCCACCTCTGTGTAAAGGGGGTTTTACTTGTAATTATTGTGAAACCAGGATGGCATTAGATGTGCTATCCTTACATGTGCCCTGAGTTTACTTCTAGCAATTTGCACATGAATTACATATCCTTTTATAATAATACTGGTATTGTTTGCACATGGATTACATGTGCCTTACTGGTTTTGTTGTCACATAAGTGACATGTGCCTGGCTGGTAGTGTTTGTACATGAATTACATGTATACATCTTACTGTTATTGAAGGTTACATATTCCTATCTAGTAGTGTTTGCACTTACATTGCATGTGCCTTAAGCTTGCTAATACCATTTTCACATGAATTGTGTCTTAAACTTGCTGGTAATGTTTCTAAGTGAGCAACAGGTTTCTAAAGCATGCTCATAGGAAGTGCTTGCACTTGAATTGCATCCTTTTACTGATAGATTTGCACATATATTTCAATCATGTCTGCTGATAGTGTTCCAAATAGATAACATCATGATTGCTGATAGTCTTGCACATAGACTACATCATGTTTGCTGATAGTCTTGCACATAGATAACATCATGATTGCTGATAGCCTTGCACATAGATTACATCATGTTTGCTGATAGTCTTGCACATAGATAACATCATGATTGCTGATAGCCTTGCACATAGATAATATCATGATTGCTGATAGCCTTGCACATAGATTACATCATGATTGCTGATAGCCTTGCACATAGATAGCATATAATAATGATTTATATGGTGCTGCACATTTATTAAAGTTAAGTTTGTACATATATTGTGATATTATTATTTCTCTAGTTGTCTTTACATTTTATCACAATATAACTGCATTTTGATTTATTTCTCTTCATATAACGTTTAGTTCACTGTCTGAATACATACTTGTAACCTAACAAATTTTGAATGCCAATCAATAAAATTAATTAAGCCTAAGATTTAAAACCTTCTGAATCAAATCAAATTTATAGTTATGTTTGTTTACTTGCATGATATAATATTAATATATAATATAATGACACATTCTTTTTTAATGTTAACTGCATCATGCTACTTTTAATAAAACAGACTTGCCAGCTAAATATATATGTTCTTCAATTTCTTAAAACATGTATTGTGTTGTGTGTTGTTTCGGGGAATGGGGTTGATGTGCAAATTATTTAACAAATAAAAGTTAACAGAAGAGACTTTAATATATCATTTTAAGTTGGCAGGTTTGTTTTGTACAGAAGCTCAGTAAGGACATGTAGTATATTATTAAAATCCTTATGTACAACTTTGAATCTTGGACATAAATTTTACATGCGACTTTTAGTCTTGTATTTGCGAGACAAACAGTCATATGAACAAGAAAAAGTCATTAAAAAGTCATACTTACAAGACTCAATGTCATACATAAAAATTTAGAAATATGTTACATGTCCAAACTGAGCTTCTGTAGTTTTGAATGTGAAATGGTTTTGTTTAATATAATTTGCATCCATTTTGGTTACTTCATATTAGTTGATAGCTCTTCAGAAAAATCTGTAATGAACTCTAATAATAACGTTTAAACACATCTGAGGAGCTTCAATTTGATATGAAATTGATTTTGTATTATCTAATTATTTATTTTTGCTAATTTTGTTTAGTTTTGGATGTGCATTAATTTTGGTTTCAATGTTTTAAGTTTATGCATGCTGCGGCCTGTCTCTTTATTCACAGGGAGCCTCTGATAGATTGCACTTACACCCTGCATCTACGCCAATTCTGAGTCGGAAAAATTCAAAGTTTCTCAAATCCTCCTTTCTAACTGTAAGTGAGTTGTACTCCCTGTAGACAGAGGAGAGTGTGATGTATTTGTACACACATTTATAGTCAGGTGTATATCTTACACAAATGTATACCTAACACCTGCTAAAACAGCTTCTTTATCTGTACAGTATAACCAGCTATAGATTAGTATTGTATTTTTACCATTATGTATAAAAGTATTATCCAAGATTGATTTCTTTTGTGCCCCTGCAACGAAGTAGTCAAGGGCATTAAGTGTTCAACTTTTCCATCCATCCTTGTGTCTGTCTGTCTGTCCATCACAAGAATAAAGCTTTTAAAACATTAATCACCTTCCTTACCTGAAGTGGAACCTAACTAAAATGTTGAACTACTCCTTTGCAGGGGCATGTGTTTCACAGACATTTTACTGGTCACTTTTAATATACAACTGATCAGCATTTCATTATATGTATATGTTGGTGTTGGGTTTTCTTGACTAATATGTTGAATATTTACCTATGTGTTTAATTTTGTCCCTCACGAGTACTTGTTTTCCCCTCGACTTGTTCTTACCTGTAGAATTATATGAAATATGACCTGTTAAGAAAGTTGCTAAATGTGTTGATAAGAATTAATTATTTATATATGCTTTGTTTTTGTTGTAAGTTAATACTTTGATGATAATGTTTTACCTGCAAATAAGATGACCTATAAAGGTACCTTGTTATCTAACCATTTAATATTGTACATTGACCAGAAGTAAAAAATAAAAAAAAGGTCATGTGATAGTCAGAATCACTGTCAAGTGATGGTTAGCACTAGCTATATATAGTTAGGTAATGACCAGAAATAGATAGTCAGGTGATAGTCAGAAATAGATATAAAGTCTGGTGATAGTCAGATATAAACAGAGTTGTGTGATACCTTAGTTAGAAGTAGATACGTTTTGTTATAGCCATAAATAGTTAGATGAATCTAGATGACAATAAATATATAATTATCAAGTCATTACATAATATATGATTTAAGATTTTTGTCTTGTTATGTTTATATTTTTTCTTTATCTCTGTATTGCTAAGCAGGCGGAGTTTGTTTTCTCGTTGTACAACGAGCTCAAGGTATTCACAGTTGTCAGTAGATTATGGTGATGTAGGATTTGGTTCACTAATTTTATTGTAGAATTTTTTTCCATTAGGCCACCTTTGCATGGTAAATAGAAAACTGATACACTTGAATATCATTTGGGTGCTCTCCCTTTGTTTGTGTGTTGCATGACCAAGGTGATGGGGCCAAAATGGTCTGAAATTATTGATTTGTATTGGTGGTTAAGCTGTATCGTGCCTGATGTATATATAAAACAGCTAATATCTTTCAACTTTACTCTTCATTGAAACCTGGGATCCAAAGTAATCTCTATCAATGCAGCTCTAGAGTTGTCCTATAGTACAGTAGAAATGTAGATATAAAACCAGAATTCATCCATATCATCTTTATTATCAAAGTCATTAAAGCCATTATCATCGTCTTAATCATCCTCATCCTCATCGTTATCATCATCCAAGTCATTATCAACATCAAAGTCATGACCATCATTATCACATCCAAGTTTTTTCCTATCTTGTTATATCAGATTTGTCATCCTATACATGCTTTTTGCTTCATCCAAGTTGATCATTAATTTTTCTCTCCAAATTTACTAAAAAAAAAACATGCGAAACTAATCTTTTACATATGGCTGCATATACATAAGTCATGCTCTGCATCTTGTCACATAACTCTGTCATTCTCAATTATCTTATCCTATAACTAAGTCATGCTCAAATGCCTTATCCCAGATCTTGCGTCATTCTCCATTATGTTATCCTATAACTAAGTCATGCTCAAGTGCCTTATCCCAGACCTTGCGTCATTCTCAATTATCTTATCCTATAACTAAGTCATGCTCAAGTGCCTTATCCCAGACCTTGCGTCATTCTCAATTATCTTATCCTATAACTAAGTCATGCTCAAGTGCCTTATCCCAGACCTTGCGTCATTCTCAATTATCTTATCCTATAACTAAGTCATGCTCAAGTGCCTTATCCCAGACCTTGCGTCATTCTCAATTATCTTATCCTATAACTA
>JAUMGZ010185816.1:0-13616 GCA_032359645.1 Pododesmus macrochisma
GTACCATGGTACAGAATTGAAGCATAAATGCTTTGATTGTGTACCACAAAAGTGTACCATGGTACAGAATTAAAGTAAAGCAAACTGAAACAGCCTTTATACAATAGTGTACCACTAAAGTGTACCATGGTACAGAATTGAAGCATAAATGCTTTGATTGTGTTCCACAAAAGTGTACCATAGTGCAAAATTAAAGTATAAATGCTTTACTTTTGCCTGGCCGTTATCGGCTGAAGGAACATTGTGTACCACAAAACTGTACCATGGGACAGAATTGAACTAAAGCAATATTGAATAGGCTTTATACAATAGTGTACCACAAAAAGTGTACCATGGTTCAGAATTGTAGCATACATGCTTTAATTCTGCCTGGCCGCTATCGGCTTTCGTAACATTATAAAGTCGCCATCAGTTTGCTGTCACAAGTAGACACCGTCTCGATATGACATGGACATGAGTTGAATGAGAGACGTTGAATCCAGATAAAACAAATAAAACATTTCATTCAGGGAGTTTGATTAAGTCTGTCACTGTAATAAATACAAAAACCCTTTGGGTAAGTTCAGTACAGTACACTTTCCTAAATGGCAGTTTCTTCCTTGTGTTTGGTGTTAGAGTGTCACGGGATGCTGTGTTATACCAAGCAGAGATAGTCTCCTTAATTCATACGTACATATTATGTGCTAAATAAAGTGTTGTAGACTTGAATTAAATTATTTACCAGGTAGACACCAGGTCAAGCAATCTGGCTTTTAGCGGTAATATTACTGGGAATACCTGATCCAATGCATCAACAAAATGTACGTGTTATCAACGCTTTAAGACACTTTTTGCGTTGAATGCATATATAAGTAACTGTTAAAATCCTTTCTCGCAATTTACATCATATTTCGCATGGCTGGTCGTGAGTGAACACAGAAGGTACGCCACTTTTCCTTATATTGTCTATTTGCATATAAGTTAACCAGACATTTACTTATATATCTTGATTAATTTTCACATTTTTACTCTCGTTTATTCACTAATTACTTCTATATCTTTATAAATTTTCACGTTTCTTTTTCGTTTATTCATTAATTGTTGTAAGCAAGTCAGTCAGTAAATCCGTCTGTCTGTCTGTCTGTCTGTCTGCCTGCCTGCCTGCCTGCCTGCCTGTCTGGTTTTTTTTTGATAATATTTAATTCTATATAAGATATTAGGCTACCTTTGACGATGAGGACTGGTTTGTCCGAAACACGTGTCCAGAGAGAACCGTTTAAAATTCCTATACTTTGACTACGCCAAAAATATTAGGCAAGATAATTTTATATTATTGTTGGGGTGTGGTTTTGTCAAGCATTACCATCGTGATTTTTATCCCCCATGGCTTTGTAGCTTTGATTTGGTCTTGTCTATTCTAATTTCACTTTCATATGTCTTGATCAATTTTCACTTTTTTCTTTCGTTCATTCATTAAATCCTTTTTTATAAGTATTACTTGGGTTCATTTTTGTCTGTTTGGTACGTATTCGGCAAGTATTCTTTTTTTATTTATCTTGTCTATTCATTCATATACCATTTTAACTTTTTATTTTGCTTCTTCAACAGATAATCGTTGTTCGGAAGAATTCGTCTGTTAATTCTTTGATCATGTCCGAAATCAGGGCCGTAGCCTGAGAAAACCGGTTGGGGTAGGGGAGGGGGCAAAATTGGTTTAATATAATAAATTATATTTGCCGAATTGCAATATTTCTGCGCGGGGTGCCTTGCCTCCCCCGCGGGCTATGGCTTTAAAAAAACGGCTTTATTTAAAAAAAAAAAAAAAAAAAAAAAAAAAAATAGAAATTGATAGCTCACCGTCTAGGGATTTTCATACGTTTTCGTTTGTTTGTATGTAGAACCACAGAAGTCATAAGATGAAGATGAAATATATACCCAAGCATACCCCCGTATCAGCAGCATCGTAATACCGCAACGCTTCAAATGTATAGACAAAAAACTTAATCTAAATAGATGGTAGTGGTGTGGCTTCACTACAAATGAAAACGACAAAACCTATTGATGTCTTTTGTTTTGAACAGGAAGAAATACGTTACATTATGTTTTCAAAATTGATACTGTTATCATCTTAAGTAAATGTATTCTTGTATTATCTTATTGGGGTATATGTCCCGTGGAGCGAGTTTAATTTAAAACGGAGAAAAAAACTTCCTTATTTTATCCATTTAAGTAGCATTTATAGGTCACTTAAATATCTCTTCGGACTATGTCTATAGAATTTACTCTAAATACCGGCGGCATGATAACAAGTATGCCATAGATTCATTTGGGAACAAGGACATACTAAACACAACATACGAACAGCACAGTTTACAAGTAAGGAAGCAAAACAAGTTCTTTGTAATGCTTGATTTCTTTTTAATTTTGAAATCAGGATATTAAGAAGAGAAAACTTGGTTTGTGGAAAAATCTCACCGAGAGTCTACGGTTAACACAGAATATATTAACCCATTCACTTCATTTCTGTTACACGGATGATTTGTAGAATATGGTAATGTAATATTTTAATGGTATGGTAAAATAATTCCACTGTAATCATTTGCAGAATACGTGAAACGAATTATTAATTTTATCGCTTTTGTTTTAAGGTGACCGTTTGTCGTATGCTAACGAAAAATGCCATTCAACAGTAATACTACGATTGCTTCGCCAGAAGATGGCGACGACATGAAACTTGCTACAGATATGCATTGGGTATCCAGTGTTGTTTTTGGTTTTATCTTCGTCATCTTTGGTGTGATTGGAAACTCAATATCCATAAAGATTTGGAGCTTGAAGTCCATGCGGAATTCCACGGGAACTTACCTAATTGCCCTGGCTTTAGCAGACATTGGGCTTCTGGTGTTCTTCTTCATCACGGATACATTGAAGATGATGATACCATCACTAGCGACACACTACGCCTATGGGATGTTCTTTAGTTACATTGGATATCCGGTGTTTTTCCTCTTCGTCGTTTGGAGTATTTGGCTGACGGTAGGTGTTACTGTGGACAGATATTTGCAGGTGTGCTGGTCTTCGAACGCTAAGGTAAGATTTGATCATAGTCCATTTTTGTCAACCTGTTATTTTTTTCGGTAAATAAAAAGCAATTTGTAAATCTTATAGTAAATCAACTTCACCTGTTATATATAAAAAAGGAAGTCAGAGCTCAACCCTTGCTTCAAATCAGACAAATAAAGGAACTTAACAGCCATGTACAATGCATGGAGTAAACCATTTATCGTTTAACTATGAACGCAAACTTCCTTTTAACAGCAATACAAAACAATTAAAAAAGAAGATTGGCTTTATGAACCCGCGCAGAGCGTACCGTTTCACATACACGCGCGCGCGCGCATATGCACGCGACATTTAACCACATCTCCCGGTTCGTGCTGGGTGACCATCCTGTATTTTAGTCCACATGCATAGTATATTGTCCTAAGGATTGTTGTGACGAAATTTAAATTCCTCCTTTTTGTTCTCATGCTAAATTGTTTGATGTGTTTGTTGGTTTGTCGATGTCTTTAGTTCTGATGAACGATTTAACTTGTTTCTTTACAAGAAATGTATAAAAATTACATATGCTAATTTTTCGGATTCTTATATTTCAGTCCATGTGCAGCCACAGGAGAGTAGTAGTAGGGATCGGAATCATATGTTTCCTCTGCTTCGTCATCAACGTTCCACATTTCTGTACATACAGACCTCTCCTGTCTGATCAGAGAGGAGCAGACGACACCGCCTTCGGATTTACGGAGTTCGGAAAGACCGGCGGAAGTCTGCAATACGAATTCTGGGTACATTGCATGTTCATTGTATTGGCGCCTTGGTTCAGTATTTTCGTGATGAACATGCTCATCATTAGTAAAATATCGAAAACAAGCAGAAGGGTTTCAAAACGTGCGAGTTCGACTAAGAAAGATGGAGGCGGCCGACGGGGTGAAGGTCAGATCACAAGAACACTTCTAACAGTAACCTTCACATTCTTGGTACTACTCTCTTTCCAGTGCGTCACACAGTGCTTTTTCATGCAAAAGCCAGAAGAGGTAAATATAATTACGGCATACTTGACACCTTAGACAATAGCTAATACCTCCTGCCAAATCCCATATACCATGTCCATGTCGCTTCGCTCGGAGCTGCCAAATCACTTGTTGTCTCAAAAACAGGATAACCTATACTTGTTCCTATTCATACTGTTTTGTGTCATATGCATACAGTTGTCCTGTGTTGGGACATACAGTTGCCTCTTAATTAGCTTGGTTCTCTCAATCATTTGGTTGGTTTGACCTTACTTTGAAATATCATATTCTTGTTGGCCTGTTTCAGTTTTTCAGTTCATTCTGATGATGACTTTTGACGTTGTGTTTGTTTATTAATGTCGTTTGTACTGATAATCCAATTTCTTCTTGCTTGTTAGTCAATGTGTCCTGCACGTTCTATCTTACTGTCATAGTCAGAGTAACGTATTAGCCGCACCAAGATCTGACGTCTGTTAGAGAGAACGCTGAACTGGCGGTCTGTTGAAGAGGCGTTTAATCTTCTCGTGAGAAGTCAATAACAGTAGGTGGTAACGTCGAAACATGGGGTCATCCTCCTGTCTGTACTATTTCTATTTCTTATGTTCCCAATCCTGTTGATAGTTCTAAATCTGTCCTATAACGTAGTTTGTCTTACGGTATCGGTATACATATAGAAACTTGCAAACTAAAACTGAAATTGAAACCCTAAGGATTGTTAAAGTGGCATAATGGGTACAAGTTGACAATGATGGAGTTTTCAGACACGTGTTTTTCTTCTTTTGGAAGAATTTTCATTTAAAGTTTTGCAAACATTGTACAAGGTCTTTGGTCCTTATATACAACGTCTAATCCTGCGTATTGCTGACTGGCAACACTGAAGAGCTTGATAGGCCTCGTTCAAACCTCTTTACCACTCTTTACATATTTCCCAGTACATGATCATGTAGTGTGTAGTGTTACGTTGGTAACCGCCAATATATAGTTGTCGGATTTAGTGATACCTAAGTGTTTTATTGATGCCTACGAAAGTTTTTCTCTAAATGTTTTGGTCTTGTCGGGTATAAGTGCTCTTTACATGAAATTGTACCTGTCAGAGATAAAGAAAGAGTTCTTTTCAAGACTTGTTGCTGCTGACACATCGTTCTTTACATGACTTGTTGTACAGTTGTTAGTTGTCTTAAAATGTCTTTTCATTGCTGGGATAGTATTCCGCGAATGTCTTGTGGCGTTTATAATGTTCCTTGCATGTATTGTTACTACTTGGATAGCGTTCCTTGAATGTCTTGTTACTGCTTGGATAGTGTTCCTTGAATGTTTTGTTACTGTTTGGATAGTGATCTTAGTATACCTTGTTACAGCTGGGGTAGCGATCTTTGAATGTCTTGTTATTGAAGGCCTTGTTGTGGCGTGGGTATAGTGGTTTTTGAATGCATGTCATGTTACTTTATATTTGTTGAATACAAGATTTCAATATTTTCAGGCAGACTTTCGGATAATAAATGAAGCATTTTCAGTGGCGAAGCTCGGTGTTGTCATTAATTCTGCCATCAACTTCCTGTTGTATTGCATGTCTGGACGTCGATTCCGGATGGAGTTGCGAACTCTCCTGACACGTTGTTGTCGTGACAACCAAGATGGCTACCCTTCACGTTCTCTGTCAAAATCAGCGTATTCCACCAGCGATTCAACATCCACACTCAAGTCGACAGATACCACTACATCCACCCTTAAATCGACAGAAGATGCTATGTCAAATGACCAATCAGATTTCACACAAATGTGATATTTTTATCCTTTTCAAATACCGGTAACCAATCAGAAAGAGTTTGGAAATCTGCCATAGAACTAAAGATACATGATGGATATACAAATTAATACATACACTGTGTTATAAACAACGACGCCAATGAACTGTACCATTGGACCATATTGACCTTGCTTACAACTGTTATTTTTCTGCTTAAACACTTTCTTATGTTCCTTAATGACCGTCGATGGCAGTTCTGTTGGAGTTGGCCGAGGGCTGTTTGACAAGCGTTCTACAATTTTACACTGAAATGCATATTTGGCGTCATCCTATAGACAAGTGTCCAACAATGGTGTTTTATAACCAATTTTGTATATGTTTGTTACGTAGGGCCTTAAAAATGAGACAGGGGTGAAATACGTACTCACTCGTTAGTTTTAAACAACCGATTGAAAGCCAAACAATAGCAAATTCAAATCTTCTTTAGTAAAATAATTATGCTATAAAGTATTTTTAAATACAAAAAATGTGTGTGAAATTAAAATATATTATAACTACTTGTAAACATAGCCAACATTAAAAGAGTATTTTAAATAGCCAACCAACTTTCAATCTTAACTTCGAAAAACAGAACGCCAAGCATCAGCATGAAATCGAATTCATTGTTTACGACGGTAACTAAAAATATGAAATAAAAATACGGTATCCATAGCAGCGCGACCTAAAGTTTACTATTCAATTAATCTACTTTGATCCAATCATTAAACAAATACCTGCCATTTCTGCTAGATTTATATTTAAAATGATCATTAACATATTCTAATAGATTATACCCTGACTTGAACTGTTTGATATCCAAAGAATACTTTATTGATTTCTAGCGTATTTAACTGTAAAACAGCACTACCCAAAACTAATAATTGTAATCCTATGTAAAGTTATCTTGTTTAAGCATATTTTATTGCCAAGTATAATACAGCAAAAGCTATCTTGTTAAGCACCTGAAAAAGTGATGACATTCCACAAAGTGCATACAGTATATGTATTGTAAAGGCATGAGTACCATTGCTGATTCTTAGTCTATTGCCTTATTATTATTTTGCACGTTTCTGCTTCTGGCTTATAAATCAACTATCCGTTTATTTTGTTTATCAATATCTTTACATATGTACCATTTTCATATGCCGTCATAACTTTTTTTTTTAAGACAAATCACATTTCAACCTCATTTTCGATTATTTTAATAATATGTAAGACTTCATGGTGAAATTCACATATATGTAAAATTTCATGTTCAAGTCATTTATTCTCATTATTGTTTATATTTAGTATGCATTGTATACACCATGTTGATATCAAATACACATATAATGAAAAAGAAAAACATATTCTTATACATTTCATATATCATTAGTATATTGTTTCTAATAAAAAAGACAGGTATCAAGAATGAAATAATATTAAACATTTTTTATTAGTGGCGAACCCGGCTTTAGTTCTTTTAAGTTCAATATCATTAATGTCAGTATGAAACAACCAATAAAGTTAAATTGGTAATGTAAACCGAGTAAAATAAGCGTATGCATCTTAAATACCCAATTAAATAGACATTCTATGCTATTGTTTACACGTTCTTCAATAAGTGTAGTCTCTTGAACTCTTTTGCACACATCATTTTGAAATTTGCTTGAACCTCATTAGTGACAAATGTTCAATATTTGTAATCTCTACATCTAGGATCCTTTTGCACAAATAAAGAAATTAAAAACAGAAAAATTAAATGAGTTCACATCAATATTGTAAAAGGATCCAATTGCATGTAATAACTACATTGATTTTGACTACACTGGCCATACGCCCAGCATATATATCAGTTGTTGGAAGAGTCGATAGCGTATTGGAATTTTGCAAGCTTGTTGGGAAATTTGCATTTTGTTTCGGTTGAGAAATATAAAAGTATAATTTACATTAAGAGGTACTCGGGCGGTATGTACATATGATGTGCCCGATGTTGACGATGTAGTGTACTTGCTAAAACAAGATGGTATTCTTTATGAAGTACCTGGAATAACCGGCGTGAACGATGTAAACTGCAGCAGGGTTATACCACTTAAAAAACGAGTCTCTCCTGCTCTTTAATTGTTGGTGAATATGGTTGTAGCTGTGGAGGATGGTTCAGGGTGCTTGTTTTCTTTATGGTAAGGGACATTGATATTCCAGGCGTTTCTATTGTTAGTGATGAAGATCCATTGTCAGAGTGAATATCCTGTTATGTTCTATATTTTAGATGGCAATTAGGATGATTCAAATATATACCAGCCATCTATTATGGTTCTTTTTACTTATTATTTATTTCATACAATATTATTAGATCGTATCGTATTGATTGTATTACCAGTGGGGAGAATGGTTGTTATAATGTTCTGTTATTTTAGTTTAATAATTTGTTTTCCTCTCATCTAAAATTGTTTATAACTTATAACAGACATTATCTCTACGTCATAATTTGCATTTCTTACGTCATAGTTTGAGTTTCTATCAGTCATTAATTTGGCTTCATACTTGCCTGTATTTTAAATTGTTGTGCTGTACTGATGTACATTTCGGCTTTAATATTTCGGCAACAACCTTTATTAATTGTTAGTAGGTCAGTACCATCCAAATTCCAAAGTCAGTACCATACAAAGTCAGTCAGTCCGTCCCTCTGTCTTTGATTATATATATATTTTTATTAATAGATTTATATAACAAGTAGTATGCACGGTATTAAAAGGGGGAGGAGTTTACTCCTCGTCGCCCTATCTTTACCGCTCTGATTTAATGTTAGTTTTGCTACTTCTGTTCCTCTCCTGTTTATGGTTTTTCTCTGTAGCTCTTTTGTCACCATAACTTGTGAATTTTTCTTATGGTGACTCTTGACTCTTGTTCCTTTTTTACTAGTGGATAAGGTTACCATACACCGGAACGACACGAAGGCATCGCAGCGGGTGACGCTTACCATATCGCGAGCACCCTGTTTCCCTTCTAGTTTTTTGATAGAAGTTTGTGATGTTTCGATTTTTAGTTAATAAATGTATATTTGGTTAATTTTTCTGTGTGCTTCCGACGTTTTCTTATTGTTTGCCAATGTCCATGGACTTACGGCTTTAGAATATCGTCTTGGTTTTTCGATTTACTATTTTATAGTAATTTTTGGGATTTAAATCTCGTAGTCTGCTTTATATATCCATGTATTCAAATTGCCCTAAACTTGTGATTTTACTTTGATAAGATACTATATCTGATATCCGATATCACATCCTCGACGACACCGGATGGTGAGAATCCCTTTAATAGTGAGTTGGTGATAGGTGGTGATGCTTCTGTTGCCGTGTTGTAAAAATACAATGTTGAATCGTTCTCAGCTGTGTCATTGTCTCTAGTGTACGCCCTGTCGACATCACTTTGTTTCTTCACCAATTTAGAGAGTACTAGCTTGTTCACTACCAAGGGCGATTCTAACTTAAAAAGTTATAACACAAGGATCGATCAGCTAAATAAATGTTTAATTAAATTGAAATCACAATCACCACGGATAGGTCTCAAATTATCATTACAATTTAATGAAGATTACATACAACACAAAAGTCATAAAATTTACAAAGATAATCACACTTCTTTCAATTAATCGTTCAGATATAATGTACAATTATTGTATTGAAGTATAACAGTATAATTAAAATAATCTTACATTATTTTTTTAATGAAACGCTTAAATAAAATTGAGAAAAAATAAAGTTGGTTAAAACAATCTTGCCTTATATAAACCAAGAACTAGGATCGATAAGCTAAACTGCTGATTTCTTTAACTCACCACGACAGTAGACCCCAACTGTTGAAGTGCAGGCCTTTTCTGGACTAATTTCTGGTCGTCATGGATCAACCATTGTCATATACTTGTTCCACTATTATGTAAAACTTTAAATTTAAACTGACCATTGAGGTATAAGTCCTAAAGACTCACCATTGACGTATCTCCTGACTTGAACTGAATGTCTTCTTTTAGGTACATTATTGATTTCTAGCCTCTAGGTCGTTTAAAAGTCTTAAGTAAAGTAGTAAATACGAGAAACCAAAACGATATTCAAAAGCCGTAAGTCCATGGGCTAATACAGTAACATCTAACCAGAGGTCCATAAGGTCTTAAAGTCCATCTGGTTGAAATAGGTCTATTAGTAAATTTTTGGTAATTGATTAAGTAAAATATGTTTCTAGTTTTGACAAATTTCTTCCATTTCCCCCATAGTGGTACATTAGCAGACTTAGACGAAGTTGAACAAATCTGAATATCCCCTTTCCCCGTGTGCCTTGGACACAGATCAAATTGGCAAGGCGGTGTTGGAGCAGAAGAAGTTCACATACGTGCAAAATTTACTGATAGTGTTAAACTTTAACCCTAAACATATAATCTACTTATTTTTTAGCCCAGAGTTAAACGTTCAATAAACTCATTTCTCCATACCTTAGGTTAATACATATACAAGCATTGAGCTATCAACGTCCTAATTTATTATTAAGGTTTTTTTTTTTTAATTTTGTCAAATTTCTCCCATTTGTGGCCCAAAGATGCGTCTTAAGGACACCAAAACCAACGTTTTAAACAATTCTGAAACTTCTTCACCTCAGTATTCCCTACCAAGTTTAATTAAAATAAATCTGATAGTTTGGAAAAGTCAAAATGTTAAAAGTAAACATATTTGCTATAGTGTTCAACTTTGACCCCACAGGGCATGCTCCATTTTTTACCCAGTTCAGGACTTGAACAAAATTGGTTCTCCATGCCCCGTGGTAATTACAATGTGCAAGTAAGCTCCAGGCTTTATAGTTTGTTAGAAAAAGGATTTTGTCAAATATCCCCAAATTATGCCCCATTGTGGTGCCCGTGGAGGCCGAGCCCCACCATTTTAACAAATCTGAATCCCCTTCCCATTGGGACTTGAAGTTGAGATGAATTTAGTCCATCAATTTTGGACAAGAATTAGAAAATGCGAAAAGTTGAAACATGTGTTATACCAATAGTATTGAACTTTGACCTAAAATGCATAACTTATTTTGACCCCAGGGTAACGCCTTGGACAAATTTGATTTTTCGTGTCCTTAAGAAGTTACTACATAATAAAGCATTTAGCTCTAGGCCTTCTAGTTTATTATTAGATTTTTGAAATTTCGTCACATTTCCCCCATTTGTGGCCCCCTAGATATGTCTCTTGGTTACTAAGTCCAAAAATTTGAACAAATCTAAAATTTCTTCACCTTGAGATTCAAAAACCAAGTTTCATCACTGAAATAGGTCTAAGGGTTTCGGAGAAGTCAAAATGTTAAAAGTCAACACATTTGCTAGTTTGACCCAAAACACATATATAGCCTTATTTTTTTTAACCCAGATTCTGGACTAGCTTGAATAAAATTGATTAGCCATGACCTATGGCTACTGTATGTGCAAGTAAGCTCTAGGCTTTATAGTTAAGTATAAGAAGACTTTTGAGATTGTGTCAAATATCCCCAAATTTGGCTACCTTGAGGCGCCAATGAGGACTTGGCCCATAATTTAACAAATCTGAATCCCCCTGCCCTATAGATGCTTCAAACATGATTCTCCGTGTCCTTTGTTACTATATGTGCAAGCATTAAGCTTTATATTTTATAGTTTATTAGAAGAAAGGTTTTGGATAATTGTCAATATTTGGATATTTGTCAATTAGGGTCCTCTTGTGGAGCCCAAGGAGGGCGAATCCCATCATTTTAACAAATCTGAATCCCGTTCCCTTAATTAGGTATGCTTCCTATCAAATTTGGTTAAAATTGTTCCTTAGTTTTGGAGGAGAAGTCGAAAACGCGCAAAGTTTACAACTGAACCCTTTGACCAATTGGACTAAAAACTAATAATTTCATGTTAACAGATACTTAACAATTTTTATCCTCAATTGTATCTGTGTGTGTGTGTGTGTGTGTGTGTGTGTGTGTGTGTGTGTTTCGTACAATAATACAATTAAAATTAAGGATATATTCTACTAACTTGTAATATGGTGAATTATTATATCATAGCAATCGTTATATCGTTATAACATAGTATCTAATTTAGATACTTTTTAATGCTTAAAGAAATCATATAAGTGTGAACTATTCTACATATTGATAAAACATTCAAGGTCACGGTACAGTTGATAAAACATTTAAGGTCACGGTACAGTTTATAAAACATTTAAGGTCACGGTACAGTTGATAAAACATTCAATGTCACGGTACAGTTGATAAAACATTCAAGATCATGGTACAGTTGATAAAACATTCAAGATCATGGTACAGTTGATGAAAGTTTAAGGTCATGGAAAAGTTGATAAAACCTTTATCTGTTACTCTTTCTATATACATTTAGATACATTTTTGACGCAGTGACATATTTCAGGCTACCCGGAAGACATCCTTGTTGTCAAACACCGCACCAGGTATACATACTACCTTTTCTTATCACAATGAAAGCATCTTATTTTGTATACACTACCACTATCTAAATTGCTTTAAATCACATTTTTATATATTTTCAATAAAGACATGTCTCGGTCAACAAAACAAACCTGATTTTGATAATCTGCTCAAATTACATGCTCTTATTTAGCATGCACCGCTCGCGTTCATGTAACAGGAGCTGGCATTTTAATGAAATTGGGATTTAGGTCACCTAGAATGTTTAGTAAACAAATACACACAATATTCTTAAGTTACTATAAAACCATTGGTACTGAATACAACCAATCGAACTTTCAGGAAACGGATGTCTGCATATTTATGGTTTAATTAAAGAGAAATTGCGAATGCGGCAAGAGACACGAGGTGTTGCATGCCGCTCTTGTCAAAACTATCTTTAAAACATTTTTCGTTAAATTTACAAACTGGGGTTTTAAAAAATACACTGAGGTTTTAAATTTACATAATGAAATTAAGAAAACTCATCCTGAGATTTCAAGAATACAAGAGTGAAAATAAAAACAAAAAACATACATGTACTGAAATTGAAAATATAAAATTACACACTGACATTTATAGAATTAAGCATAAGATTTCGTATAAAAAGACAAAGAGATTTGTGTGCAATTCTTATTCTAATTATCCCCGCCCATCGAAGTTGGCGGAGGATAAACAAACGGGTTTCTTCCGTCCTGTGTTCACTAAAATAAGCATTTTTTGCCCTAAAAGTGACAACAATTCATAACATTTTACTAAATCTTTAGGTATGATTTAAGAATTATTACTTTCATTTAAATTTCAAATTTGGACTAAAAGTTTCTGAGAAACGGACCTAAGCGCAAAACTTGACACTATTTCTCAAATTCAACTAATCACAGGTGAAGGTAACTTGCATACATGACGTAATACTTGTTCCGTTATTATCAAAATGCAGAGCAACATAACAATAGGATTAGACAACAGGCATGCCTTTATATGTCTTCTACATACCTCTAGTAATATAGCCTACAAAAATGCAACCTGAATCAAGCATATGACAATTATTATATAAATAATAATTTAAAAATCAAAACTGTTTAGAGTTAATAATTTTGCATAAAATCATTCATTCACAGATACACCTCCACACACACATACGCACACCTCCACACACACTAACACATAGGTCTAAAATATTATATTATATTACATTACATAGAATTATGTTATTTTGTATCATATCATATAACATCATACCACACCATATCATACAAAATGATACCATACCATATCATACCATATCGTATCAGATTTGATCATGCTATATAATATCAAATCAT
>JAUMGZ010185827.1:0-13615 GCA_032359645.1 Pododesmus macrochisma
GTAAAGTCTTGTCTCTTACACTCGTGTCTGCAACCACAGCAAACACGAGATAAGGAATTATGTTTACACTCCATTACGCGACAACAGAAAAGATTAGTTAAATATTTAGTCTAATAACTCAGTACACTAGCTAACTCGACCACCACAATACCGAGTCAAGTGTTTACTCTTCAGTACACTTGCTAACTCGACCACCACAATACCGAGTCAAGTGTTTACTCTTCAGTACACTAGCTTACTCGACCTCCACAATACTGAGTCAAGTGTTTACTCTTCAGTGCACTAGCTCACTCGACCACCCCAGTCATGAGTCAAGTGTTTACTCTTCAGTACACTAGCTTACTCGACCACCACAATACTGAGTCAAGTATTTACTCTTCAGTACACTAGCTTACTCGACCACCCCAGTCATGAGTCAAGCGTTTACTCTTCAGTACACTAGCTTACTCGACCACCACAATACTGAGTCAAGTGTTTACTCTTCAGTACACTAGCTAACTCGACCACCACAATACTGAGTCAAGTGTTTACTCTTTAGTACACTAGCTTACTCGACCACCACAGTCATGAGTCAAGTGTTTACTGTTCAGTTCACTAGCTAACTCGAACACCACAGTCATGAGTCAAGTGTTTACTCTTCAGAACACTAGCTTATTCGACCACCATAAACTTGAGTCAAGTTTGAACTCTTTAGTAAACTAGCTTACTCGACCACCACAGTCATGAGTCAAGTATTTACTGTTCAGTACACTAGCTTACTCGACCACCACAGTCATGAGTCAAGTGTTTACTCTTCAGTACACTAGCTTACTCGACAACCACAGTCATGAGTCAAGTGTTTACTCTTCAGTACACTAGCTTACTCGACCACCACAGTCATGAGTCAAGTGTTTACTCTTCAGTACACAAGCTTACTCGGCCACCACAGTCATGAGTCAAGTGTTTACTCTTCAGTACACTAGCTTACTCGACCACCACAATACTGAGTCAAGTGTTTACTTTTCAGTACGGTAGCTTACTCAACTGCAACAGTTGTGAGTTGTATTCCTTCATGGCTGTAACTAGGATATCATAAAAGCTGAGGCAAACCCTGTATAGTTTGTGTTTTCTTAAAAACAAAATACTATCAATATGTGATATCTAGCAAAATTATAGACAAGACACTTGGCTCTACTGCCTCATAGGGAGTTACGGTCATGTCCTTCCAATGTATTGTTCAAATGATTTACTTATAGTTATTGCGGATTTTTCTTGCATTATTTTATTAACTGTTCAAAGTTTCAACGTAAATAATAAAAGAACCAACCTGAGTTTATAGAATCCGCTGGCGGTAATCCGTAGCTATTCACACCAGGAGTTGATTGTAAAGCTTGGGCCAAGTATCCTTGCTCGTAATGTCCAGATAGTCCCGGACTGGGGCGGGAGTATTGCTGTGCTGGAGACCCACTGCCTCTCAGAGAGTTGGGTTGTGCTACATTGTGGTTAGTCATTGGGAATGGCAGTTTTGAGGAATTTGGGTTGGTTAAAGTTGCAAATGTAGGTTCCTGTGATTGCAGTGCCCACACCCCTGTTGACATATGGGGTAAACCACCCGAAGGCGATGACGACGACGAAACAGATGGTAGGCCGTAATGCGAAGAGGGCCGGTTAAGTCCGTAAAGGGAAGATAAGCTTTGATGGTTGATATATGGGGGTGTTTGAGAACCATCCTGATACCCTGCGTTAACCGGCATTGATATGAGTCCACTGCTATTTCCAATTAAATGTTGATACACACTTGACCCAGTTGACATTGGGGGAGCATTTGTTAAAGTCGTCAATTGACTATTTTCACTTGTAGTATAATACGAGGAAGTAATCGGCACTGATGTTATTAATGGACGCTCCATATTGTGAAAGAACTCTTCTACGTCACCCTGCGAAAGCAACTGACCAGTAGGTCCAAAATGCTGATATTGAGGTTGTCCAATATTCACAACATTCCCATGATGGTGGAAGCTATGAAGACCGTCGTACGGCACGTGGGTCACATGTGGCACACCCTCAAGTGTCGCGTTATTAGCGTCCTCTCCAACACTATCCTCATCAAGTTGACCGTTTAGAGGATGAAGAACCTCAACTACAGTTTGCAGCGGAGGCGGCGATGTCACAAGACCCTCTTCTTCCTCGTGAACTGTGTCTTGGCTAAAACTAATGCTCTCAACGGCTTGGGCAGTTTCAGCAGCAGATTCGGCTGTCTCATGAACAATTATCACATGATCCGAAGACGGAGTTGTATGACATGTGCCTACCTGTATATATTCGTTGCTATTTTCTGTATATCCCACACTTTCAGGTGACGATGTCTCGTGCGTACCTGTTTCAAGCCCTTTGGACTCTGTCCCATTGAGATGGGTGGAAGTCTCAACCAGTATCTGATCTGTTCTTATCGTATGCTTGCTATCCACTTTTAAATCGAGTGCAGAAACTTCTTCAGTGTTTTCTTCTTCTGTATCACTCACAGTCTGTTCATAAAGAACGTTTTCATCAGCAGCAATTTCCTCAGAATGAGACGTTTCAATATTAATTCCCTCCGTTTGTCCACCGATTTCGTAACGTTGCGTCTGGCAGACGATAGGCGAGTCATTTTCCCTCCATCTTGTTTCAGATTGGACTTGGGCCATTATAAAGGTGACTTTGGATTTTTGTTTGAACAACAATCTATCTTGTATCTATGATTAGGGATTTAAGTCACTCTGTCGACAACCGCCCAACGCAACGGCGCTGTCCTACCCTGATCTCGTGGCGATACCCGCTGTAGAAATGGTGGTCGCGTTCTGTGTCGACCGTACAACCGTCGGTGTATACACACAGGTGTGCACCTGTTTAGAAAAACAAAAATTCAAAAACTTCTGTCATTTATCCCAGGACTCTTAATATAACTACAACATCTAGAACAGAAAGATCAAAACATATTTACATACACATAAGTGAAGAATCCAAGTTGGTGCCATTTCTTAATTGATAATCCACTCAAAACTGACAAGGGAATACGGCTTATAAACCCATCCACTTACTGCAGGATTGACTTGCAATATGATTCAATAAATAAATAAAATATTTAAATAAGTCCACGCAGATTTTCTTTCATTTCGAGGAGTTATGTAAACAGAATAAACATACATTATAGAACCCAAATATTGTTTAATCCTTAAATAATACTACCGCAGACTGCGTGGATTTTTAACGTTTAAAGAAATAAAAAAATTGAAGTTTTTTTTTCTTTTTTAATATATTACCATCTTAATATGATGTACAACAACCGAGAAACACACACAATACTAACTTTACGTGTACCACGACCAACACTCAGTTTTATGAGTTGTAGCTTTATGTGTATGTAATAATATTTAAAGGGAAAAAGAAAGAAAGAAAAAAGATATATAGAACAAAAACAAGTATAGAACAAAAACAAACAGACATAAACAGAAATTAAAAAAAATAAATAAGAAAAGAAAAAGCAATAAAAAAACAACAACAAATACAAAGAAAAAATCTTACAAACTTTTATAGGAAAATATAAATTAAATGACCTACGTTATATAATATAAGAAATTAAGACCGACTGAGGTCCAAAATATTAATTTTATGAATAAAATAATTATTCACATTTGATTGCTGAACTTACAGGAATTAGACGAAAACGTAAACCGCGTGTGTTCAAATCCATTCTCACTGGTGGCAAATTTACTATGATTCAAATACAGGTTTTTTTTAAAACAGAAAAGTCTACTTTTGCGATTTATTTGGTTTGTTTACCCGCTGAAATATTAACACAACTGAACTGAAAATGTCTGATACGCTTACATCAATTTAAGATAGTGATTCGTGAAGGATGCAAATGTCAAAGATATCTGTAAACTTCTTTTGTATGTAAAAAGATACCACAGTTAAAATAATATAATAGTTAAAAATAATACAACAGTTAAAACAAATACAATAGTTAAAAATAATACAATAGTTAAAAAAAATAATAGTTAAAAATAATACAACAGTTAAAAATAATACAATAGTTAAAAGAAAAAGTTGAAAATAATTCAACAGTTAAGAAATAAATCAACAGTTAAAAAGATAAATCCAAATTTTAGAATAATACAACCGTTACAAAATAATACAGTAGTTCGAATAAAATAACCGCCACAAAAATAAAACAGTTACAAAAAATAATATATTAATTAAAAAAACATGCAATAGTTATCACAATAGTTACAAAATAATTCAACAGTTAAGAATAAAACTATCGTAACATAATAATTATAACGTATAATTCATACCACATTATTAATCAGTAATATCCATACCTGCCGAGTCTCCCCCATAAACAGCGAGACTCCCTATTTTTAGACTTGAATTGTGGCCATTCGCGTACCATCTCCCCATAAATGGTCTCATTTCCCCTTTTCTTACCAAACCATTATACCTCCCCGATAAAACCTACATTAATCTCCGCCATTTGAAATTTTTAGGGGTCACAGGTATGAAAATGCAGAATAAAGTAACACCATGGCTTATTTAACTCTATTTCGAGATTAGTAGGTAATATAATTCTGAATGTGGCGTGCCTTGCATTATAACTTGTATATTGGGTTAGTATTGTTTACAAGCAAGGATTTATGAGCGATTTGAAGGGGTAACATTGTTCAACGACTGGTCATAAAACTTTTATTAGATTTACAAAACCTGGCAATGTTTGATCAAGATTTCATATGTCTACGACATAAAACACAAACCATGGACTGAGATTAAACAGTAGCCTCGCGCCCGGTGAAGATGAAACAGAGTTTCCAAATTAATCATGTGTTTCTATAAATAGTTGATATATGATAGAAATGTTGTGATGTTCTTAAATAAATTTACACAACAAAATGGATGCCAAACAAAATCGTTTACTAATAACGATATCGTTTAGCTATCACCTCTATACTATCATCTAGGCATTGCAACGCTTGATAACAAGCAATAATATAATTGACTAAAAATAAACAAGAATTAGAACAAATGTGTAGAAAAAGATTCAATGAAATTAAAATGGCTACAGAAAGAAAATCAAAAAAATAATGGACGAAAAAAATAAACACGAATAAACATAAATTTGTATAAAAAAAGTCGTTTGCCTTAAACGGTTACAAATAGAAAATTAAAATGAGGATAAAAAGTAAAAATAATTAAAGAAACTTCAATTTATTACCACATCAACAGTTTAAAATAATTTTTTTTCTCAAAAACCCGACGCTATATCGTCAAACAATTATGTTATGGTTTAAGTCACAGACATTTGTTTTGAAATTCTATCCATGTCTGTCATTTTGTTAAGAAAGTTCAACATAGGTTATTGTTTGTAAACCGACGGATTCAAAAAAAAATATTATTTGAATAAACTCTTGTAATCATGAAATGTTTTCAGTTATAAACAGAATGGTCTACAATATAATTATAGGGTTAATTGTGATATTTCATGTCGATGATTACGCGTTAGACAAAATATTGTTTTGTATTTTAAAAGCACGCTTTTTAAAAAGAAATATACGAATCTCCATTCAAAATATCTGTGACATAAAAAAGGCTAAAATCCAAATGTTGACGACTTTGCAAGCGATTTGTATCACCATTTTGTGCGGATTATTTCTCCAGACGGGAAATCAATGCGGATATTAAATTGCCAAAATTGTGGCTTGTCTTATAATTCTTTTATCGCCTAAAATAAACATATTCTTGGATAAACAAGATAACGTGGAATAATTCCGAGTAATGTTTATAGCCGAGCCCACTGGAAGACACATTTTGAAAACATAAACAGTTTCTGGAAGGTGAATATTGCTCATGAGATATAATTACGTATAACGGTGAATATTTGGTTACATATTCCTCAAGGTATTTTCAATTTATTATAATCAATGTATACGAACTTTATTCTTTTCTTGGTGGAAAAAATCGCACGGTTCAATCACTTTTAAGTTCTTGATTTTAAAGATTCCCAAAATAAATACAATTATTTGGTCTTATCTGAAATTGTAATAATTCATTGGCTGAAAACTAATTAAAGTGCACAATCAAGATTTCAATACAAGCTATCTTTTATAATGTATTATAATTTTCCATTTAATTTGGTCGGTTTTATAAACATGGATACGGTGAAATATTTTACTTAAAACAACGTCAGCGCCATAGTAAGAAACACAACAGAAAAACGCCTAAGACACGGACAACTATTAGTCTCACCTTGAATCTTATAATTCTTTATATTCAATATTCAAATAAGTTATAATTAAAGATTAAAAAAAATATTCAACTCGAAACAGGAATTGTTTTGACGTTTTGCTCATCAATACTCTGTTGCGATATAAGGTTTCACTCATAATAAATAAATAATCTCAAAGCAATATCCCTCTTTTTAACTTAAACGCTGATGAAAATGTCAACATTCGCATAGTTTTCATATTTTTATACGACGTTTCCATTTTTAAAACAGGTCAACATCACCGTTTGAAAATATGCATCAATCCGAAAAAAAAGTTTATTAAAAAAAAAAAAATACAAACACATTTAGCAAAAATATTAACAATTCCTGTGTTTATTGAAGCCAAGTGATCATGCTACGTTGCATTGTTGTATTTATGCGGCGTAAGATGAAGTGTAAAAGTTCAGGAAGCACAAATATTCGGTCCTGAAAAGAATCCGTATTTTAAAGAAGAAATGTGAAATAATATGTATAAACTATTTTGCCGCTGCGTATTTTGACATTGTTCGACAAGGTAAACAGAAAGTTGATGTGATCTTACCTCCAGAAACTTTTGGTTACTTAATTCCCATCTATAATTTTTTCACATTTCCCAAACAGTAGCTGAAATGGTTCATAAGTTCAAACTCTAGAATTTAAACGCGCTGTTCTGTAACAGCGAGACCCCCTCTCCTCGTTCTAGACGCTACTTTAGACCTATGTACGAGCGTGCCAGAACAGCCATGTACGTTTACCTGTACGACTGACTTGCGTGTCGCAGGTACAAATTTACCTGGCACATTCAAGGCTTACCTGGTCTCGTCAGTCGTCGTAGTGAAAAGCCATTGTGTTTGATGGTTCAACATGACTAAAAGCGTTGTCTTCGAGTTTTAAGAAACAAAGCGAGAAAAAAAAGTTCCTGGTTGATTGCGGTGCCACACAACTTTTAGATCCGGGAAATTGAAAAGAAATGGTCAGCTGAATAAAGAATGTACTCTAACGCGTGTAATTTATGACTTAGTAAATGCTGATGTTAGTCACGAACTCCACCATCAGTATTTTTTAAACCAAAGAAGCGTCCGCGTATTTTAAAGAAATCTTTGAGTAAAAACAAAGTGTAGCTGGCCAGAGTGCCTTAAACGTAATGGCCAAGATTGTCAATGAGACAACTAAAAACTTGGAACGATAAAAGTTTATCACCGATTGTATATGCAGTTAAGGGCCCGAGTCGTCGTCGAATCTCCTGATAGCGACTCATGGAGCAACATATTGACATGCCAGTAATAAAACGCGATAAATCAGAGAGTGAGATTTTTCATTACCATGAAGTTCTTCCAGATAAAGACCCACACAGTTTACCTTCTTCCAAGATAGCGGATCTGTGACCCAAAGCCGGTTTTATCTTTAGTTTTACGCTTAGTTCACAATCTATAAAACGTTTGTATTGCTAAATTTTGAATTTATTTTACTGGGGTCATAACTCTTCTGCAAGGTGTTTCCATTCTTGTCATATTTGATGAAAAGACAACCAATATGTAGGGTACATATTTAAGGGTACATTTTGGAAACATTCTAATATCTACACGTTTTACAGTTCCCAGAATTGATTTTGCAAAAGACTATACAAGAGTTATGAAATCTAACATTGAATAAAACATTTGTGTGTGTGTGGTTGTAATTTATTGTTTTATAACTATTGTACACTCAGCTAAAAGCATTTAAGCCACATAACAAAATGGTGATCAACTTCCCGAGCAACGGAAACTCGCGGTTATATGTGTCCGCCATGATGGGTTGTAAAATTTGCCGGATTTATATAGACATATTTACCTGTGAACGTTGTGAGCTGATAAGAAATCCAAAAACCTTTATCGATAAAGCCGCCTGTATGGTTTTCCGAATATTCTGCTAACTAGACGTCCGGCACGGTTATTTTGTAGATAAGAGTTGTCGTGGCCACAGCGACATGTGTTTGCTTCAGTCCATCGACACACCTTGGCCTCAGAAGCCTTCCAACACAGCGAGTCTCTTCGCTACGCAGTATTATAAGGTCTCATAAAGTCGAGCCCTCTCGTGTAATAGCACAGGTGACTTAAACAGACGAGTGACTGTTGAAAATAATACCAGTCATCAAGCATTGACAAACTTTCGAAACAAGTCAACAGGTATACAGACTAATAGGAATCTTTGTGTTCTAACACTTCCAAAGTCTGTGAGAACTTGACACATGCAATTTCTCAAGACAGCGTCGTGTGACAAATGTCACGGTTCACATCTGACTTCGTCATCTTCTTTGTTATGTTTGAAAATAAAAAGTCAGAGACGTTCAACAGTTTTGAGAGATCAAACAATTAGATCATGTATATATATATATAATAGCTGTATATCTATCTATGTTCTGAGTCCCCTGTTGTATCATGTCCACTTTTGAAATCAATATTCTACAGCTTGATACTACGATCTATTGAACCTCAAACTGAATTCAATATATCATAACAGTTTTCAATGCTAGTTGTCACATGCGGACCGACTTAGGACGGTCAACCAGTACGAAACCAGGCGGTGTGGTTAAACCGGTTTTAAAGAGTCCTCAATCTTTAAATGTATTAAAGACATACATTTAAGAACAATATCTGAACTAGAAGGGTACACGAGGAGAAACATTTGCCGATAAATACCAAGAACAACAATATAACACATGAATTATGAAGAACAGTATACATTTTATGCTCTTACTCAGCCATCCAATTTATATTGAAAAACGACCTTGCAAACTTAGACCATCAGCCAATACAGTGTGACCTGCTCTAGTGACCACCTCTATAAAGAGACCATCTGTACATAAAGACCACTGAAATCAGGTCCCTGAAGTCTAATTACAGTGCAACCTGCTCTAGCGACCACCTCTATATAGAGACCATCTGTACATAAATACCACTAAAATCAGGTTCCTGAAGTCTAATTACAGTGCAACCTGCTATAGCGACCACCTCTATATAGAGACCATCTGTACATAAAGACCACTAAAATCAGGTCCCTGGAGTCTAATTACAGTGCAACCTGCTCTAGTGACCACCTCTATAAAGAAACCATCTGTACATAAAGACCTCTAAAATCAGGTCCCTGAAGTCTAATTACAGTGCAACCTGCTCTAGCGACCACCTTTTATAAAGAGACCATCTGTGCATAAAGACCACAAAAACCAAGTCTCATAAAGTCTAACTACACTTATTTGTACCTGTATATAAAAATAATAGGAAGAAATAGGGTCAACAGATCAAAGACTATTAAACAGTAATTGCATCATCAAAATGTCACCATCAAAATGAAATTGCCAACTAAGATGGACGTTCTAAAATGACACCAAACCAACAAAATGAGTGAGAGGACCTCATTTTCCCTGCCATGATATGATTCTGACAGGGTACATGGGACCGTGTCGCCTGCCAAAGACCTGCATAACGAATTTTTCATACTGCAAAGCCATGACATACTTTGATTGGGAATTATTTACCAATGTTTCATGTCCATAATACCCTACACATCCATCGTTGTTTACGCAGACAACTTTCTGTTCAGTTTTGTAAAGGGATACGCCTATTTAATTACTCAAAGTAAAGCTGCAAATCAACCGTTATGAACTGTTTCGAATGGGAAAATAAATATAGAATAGACAAGACCTAGATAGATAAAAACAAGGAGCAGAAATAGGGGTTTGGGTGGGTTAGGAAATCCCTGGGTTAATAAAGGACAAAACAGGATAAGTGGAATCAACAGAACGAAAGACATCAACAAACAAATAAAAGCTGCATCAAACAGCTCAGCACCAAACTAGAAAGGGAATAAATTGATGTTACAAAATTCCTCAAGATTTGTTATCAAACAAAAATAAAACACCCCAATAATAGCAACAAGAAATTGCAGGAAAGCTGCTGGGAGACACTAAGTAAACGTTAACAATGTGTGATTCTTTTCATTTAAATTTGTGGGACCATCTCTGGGATTTCATTAATAATTCTTTACTTATTGAGAAATTGGTTACAATTTAGAATTTGAATATATAAAAATGAGTTTAAAATGAAATCATCGTAATCACGCAATATTTATTGACTTAAAAAAGACAATGCCATAAAGAAATGTATAATGCGACTGTATTTATTTATCTTTGATATTTTTGAATCAATATTATTTAAACAATTATGCTTTGTTAAACTTTAAAGGAATTCTTACACGTAAAGCTAAATACATAGATGTACATCGTCTTTTGTTTTAAATCAAGCGAAACATCGACCATGATTCCCCAAAGTGTAAACACCTGTGAAATATGGCGGGAGTTTTAGGCATTAATCCTTCCAGATTTATGACGTCATTACGTTAGCGATACAATTTTAGAAATCATATCCAGATTCTAGCACAATGAAAAATTAGGTAACATAAAATCCAAATATTTAAAACAGAATCGTTGAATTTCTACAACTATAATTGAGTTCTCGCACACATGAGACACGAAGAGAGATTTCCGAGAATACTTTATCCGCTTTCGTTTTCACAATTTCCTCAATATTTAGAAATGATGTCCAGTACAAAAAAAATAAAGTTACAAGAGATCAAACATGAATCAAAACTTGATTTAATTTCTATAATTGCTATTAAATAACTTATAACGTATGTAATGGTAGTTCTCGCATGTCAGAGACAAAGTGAGATTTCGCAGAATACTGCATCCGCTTTTGTTTTCACCATTTCCGCTAGTTAGCGAAAACAAACAAAGCTACCGGCAACACAGGAGTGTTACCGATCGCGGGCTTCGCTCGCAAAGGAGCTTTATAGAAGACAGTACAAATGATTGCTGATATGGAAGTATAAAAACGATACATTGAAGTAATGTGGTATTCCTGGCTTCACATAGTTGTGTAAATGAAATGTTTACAAGTTAAACACAACTGCAACTTTTTCAATTTGTATGTGTTTAATGGTGTTGGGTTAACACAGATTTTCACAGTTTTATGTACAAGTTTGTATAATGAAGATAATGTTGGGTTAACTTGAAGACTTTCACAACTGTATTTACAAATCTGCATGATTAGGATGCTTGATTAACTTGAAGATTTTAAAAATCTTATGTAAAAGTTTGTATTCAGTGGAAACTATTCATTGAACATGAGTAAAGAATGGATCTGCTTTGTATCTTGTTATCAAACATTATGTAGTTTTTGGTTTTGACATGTTTAAGGACATGATTTGTTTCCCAAATGGAAGTACTTGACATTGTATAACTATGTCACATGATGTTGGTCAGTTTATCTAATTACTCTGTGTATTTAACACACATAATTTTGTGTTGTTTTCCAGTGGTACATCCAACCCATACGACTCCATGATATACACCAAGTGTCCTCACCTCTGCCATGTCCTTTGTTTTTATTGTACTGATGTACTTTGCTGTTCCATCCAGGATGTGTACCTCATTGTTATCACAGTCACCAACAAGGAGGTATCCATTGTCATCAAACACTGCACAGAAAGTGTTAAACTTCTCCATCTGTACAGTACCTGTTCCTGCTGCACCTTCTCCTGTGTATCTGTACAGCACCTTCAGTGTGCTATCTAGTATTAATACTCCTTTATAACCACAAGCTACAGATACTCTATCAGTTCTGTTACACACAGAGATATGGTATGCATTATAGTACTTTCCGATGCCCCTGCTGTAGACAACCTTCCCCTTGTAAGTGTACATGGTCACCTTCTCATCCAAACCTACTATAACATTGTTACTGGTACAGGCTATAGACCATGGTACACTGTCAGTGTGGAACAGTAAAGCTGTCTGTTCCCTCTCTGTGTTGATATGTATGACACTCTTGTCTTCCTTACAGCAACCATACATGTCCCCTGTACTGGGATGGAGACATATTGCCCGGACTTCTGTGCCAAGATTCATCGTCTTCTGTTCTGTCCCTTTATCACTGATCAATGTAAAATGTGAATTAGGTTTCTTGTATACATGAATCCAAGCTGTACTGCTTGATATAGGACAAATTGTGATGGCGCCATATTCTCTAGGGAATGAAGATACTACTATTGGCTTATCCAGAATTCTTTTTTTCTGTTGTTGTGTATAAGCTTTATCTACTTTGGCAGCAACCTTTGAAGTTCCTGTTTTGTGTTTGGTTTGATCAGAACTGGATGTGAAAGTCATTGGTGGTGCTAGGGAGTCTGCAGTACTGACTGGCTGTATATTTTGTGGCTTTGTTTTCTTCTTTTCCAAATTTCCAAAGGCATTTTCAACATGGGGCAGTGGATTAGTACAGGGTGAAAAGTGTGGTACTGATATTTCAGGACATTGAGGGATGCAGTCATCAGTCTTCTTCATAATGTCATTCTCTGTATCCTGAAGTAGAATGTCATTGTCAGAGGTGATTGCTGTTTTGGTTGCTTTCATCTCCTCTTCTAGTTTTGACTTAAGCTGTTTTAATTGTGTCTGATAATTATCAATAGCCATAAGTGTATCTTTCATGTCATACTCCAGACTGGCCACTGTCTTTGTCAATTGAAGATCTACAAGTTCCTTCAGTTTTGCTGTCTGATCTCTTGCTGTTTGTATTTCTGACTGAAACATCTCTGTTGTTTTTGTCTTTTTCTTTTCAATAGATGTTAACTCTGTGGTAAGTTGGGGTATTGTCAGTTTCTCGGTTTTTTTGATGAATTGCTTGATGTTTTCTACTTTTTCAGTGATGCCATCATGGATGTCCCCAAATGTATGCCCTTTGTGTATGGATGTTATACACAATTGACACACCAGTGTATTGCCAGGGCACTCGTTACATCTGAGGATCACATTGTGTTTTGGGTGAAAGGGGCATCGTGGATCCCCTTTTGGTCTGACACACTGTTGAGCCATGACAGATTTCTGTAATAATAAGAAAAGAGATGACCTACATATTATGTATAATGTGATTGTTATATATACAAGTTTTGTTATGTTATGTAAATAGTCTCACTCGTAGTCTCTCTTCTACATTAGAGCTTTGAGAACATATCTCAATTATCTCCCTTCGAACGATGGTCATGGCATACATCTCATGTGATTATTACATATAAAAATTACATTTAAAGTTGAATGTAAAAAACAGCAATGTATCTGTAATCAAGCACTTGGTTTAATATTTTATCAAGGATGAATCAACAAAATGGTTTTTTTAGTCCATCTGGACCAAAGGTCCAAAGTGGACTTTTCTCATACAAATCCCGTCCGTCGTCCGTCCGTCGTCCGTCGTCATTAACTTTTAACATTTTCGACTTCTTCTCCTGAACCACTGGACCAATTTTATCCAAACTTGGTAGGAAGTATCCCTA
>JAUMGZ010185838.1:0-13614 GCA_032359645.1 Pododesmus macrochisma
CATGTAAAAGTATCTGGTGGTTGTATGGATATTGATCATGTAAAAGTATCTGGTGGTTGTATGGATATTGATCATGTTAAAGTATCTGGTGGTTGTATGGATATTGATCATGAAAAAGTATATGGTGGTTGAATGAATATTGATCATGTAAATGTATATGGTGGTTGTATGGATATTGATCATGTAAAAGTATCTGGTGGTTGTATGGAAATTGATCATGTAAAAGTATCTGGTGGTTGTATGGGTATTGATCATGTAAAAGTATCTGGTGGTTGTATGGATATTGATCATGTTAAAGTATATGGTTGTTGTATGGATATTGATCATGTAAAAGTATCTTGTGGTTGTATGAATATTGATCATGTAAATGTATTTGGTGTTTGTATGGATATTGCTACTGAAGCTTTTAAAATGAAGTTATTTGGACGTTTGACTTATGGTGGCTCATGATTTCTGACTTTGGATTTCTATTGAAGACTAATGACGTTTGACTGAGGTCTTTTGATTTATTGAATAACTAGTCCGATCAAGTTTTGACAGATTTTTCAATGAATCTATGGAAACTTTGAGGGAAAATTCAGACTTTTGACTTTCTTACGTCTTTCAATCTTTTAATTACTTATCAGTCACCATAAAACGGCTGACGTATGTTTAATTAATATCCCACACAACAAAAGACTAGAGACACTACTAAAACACATACATAAATTAAACATATATCATAATATTTGTTTTATATTAAGGTAATTATTAAAAATGATTTGTTGTTAATCCACTTGTAATATCATCTCATGTAGATTTAAACTTAGTACTTGAAATAGCTCAATACATTTATAACATTGTTAAATTGCCATTTTGTTACATGTAAAATAGAGTTATTGATGTGATCTTAGTCTACACTAGAGTTAAGTGTTGTGATAATTTATTACACTAGCATTAAGTGTAATGTTCATTTAATTCTCTAGAGTTAAGTGCTGTAATAATTAATAACATTAAAATTATTTGTAATGTTTATTTAATTCACTAGAGTTAAGTGTTGTGATCATTTATTAAATTAGAACTAAATGTTGGTTTAAGGAATATAACATGTTCAGTAACCACGTACATATTTATATAATACATACAAAATTGACATTAGGATCTGGCAACAAGACTAGTTGTATACAGTGTTATACTAGAACTTAGTCTTGTGATAAGCAGTTAAGTGTTGTGAACAGCTGTTTTTCAAGAGTTAAGGTTTGAGATCATTTATTATACAAGCGTTAAGGGTTGTGATCATTCATAATATAAGAGTTAAATATTGTGATTTTTATTTTACTAGAGTTAAGTGTTGTTATCTTTATTATATACAAGTTAAGTGTTGTGACCATTGAATATATCAGAGTTTTAAAAGTATTGTGATCGTAATTATATAAGAGTTAAGTATTGTGATCGTTATTATATAAGAGTTAAGTGTTGTGATCGTTATTATATAATAGTTAAGTATTGTGATCGTTATTATATAAGAGTTAAGTATTGTGATCGTAATTATATAAGAGTTAAGTATTGTGATCGTTATTATATAAGAGTTAAGTATTGTGATCATTAATTATATAAGAGTTAAGTATTGTGATCATCAATTATATAAGAGTTAAGTGTTGTGATCATTAATTATACTAGAGTTAAGTATTGTGATCATTAATTATATAAGAGTTAAGTATTGTGATCATTATTATATAAGAGCTAACTGTTTTACCATTAACTATACAAGAGTTAACTATTGTGATCTTTAATTATAAAAGAGTTTAATGTTGTGACCATTTATTATATACGTGTTCAAGTGTTGTAATCTTTATATTACGTGTTTACTAATTGTCTGAATATTAAACTAAAGGTAGACAAGTATAAACTATATCCTTATATATCCTCCTATAACGGACAGTCATGTCCCGTGCCTCTTTAGTGATTGAATACTTTGAGGGTAGTATGTTATCAGATTTGATTCAATAAATCATAAGTCAAAAGTAGAAATTTCTCTCTTAGCTTCTGTATTAATCTAATTAAATGGGAAAAGATCGTTTACAAAAAACCTTTTATAAATTCTTAAAGACATTGGAGGCGTATTCATAGACACTCTACACACGTCAAGCAAATGGGTTGTCGCAATGTCTTAATGACATTGTGTAGAAAGCATATCTTGATGCGGGATTGTACCTCCTCGCTGATTTTATTACCATTTTATCGGCTTTTCAAGTTGGTCTGTGTTTATCTTTCTTGGAAACTACAACTTTAATCTCTAATTCCGTCTAGTCGCTATGACAACTGCTTTCAACAGGTAGATAGGACATAATTGAGAAGCTTGATTCGTAAGCATTGTGCGTATGCCAGTCCAAATGTGATCCGTTACTAATGAAAATTCCACACCACTATTGTAACGTCACACTATAATGCATCGGGCTAGATTGCATTTATCTGTTACCATGGAAATGTAAATTCAATTTGAAGGAGATATAGAGACGAATTGGTGATATATTACAGGGATGATCAACAGATTGATTTGCTTGCTGTCTTTGCTTTCTGATCATTAACTGTGCAGTGACGTTACAAATCGTGGGCGACAGCGTTACAGGAAACCTAAATTTTTTATTTTTTTTTTTATAAAATTAGGAAGCAACGGTTATACAAATGTATTCATGGTTGACATAAGAAACAGGTCAAATAAACACTATTCTATAGACATACAAAGTAGTTTTAATTGCCATTGGCTATGTGGCTTCAATATTTCCTAAAGTCATTTCAAGTCTACACATGTGTGGCAGGAAACACTTACCATATCGCGAGCACCTAGTTTTGCTTCTAGCTTTTCTTTTTTTAATCAGAAGTGATGTTTCCTTTTTTAGTCAATAAATGTATATTTTGTTCTTTTTCTTTGTGCGTCCCACGCTTTTCTTTTGTTGCCCATGTCCATGGACTTACAGCTTTAGAACATTGTCTTGGCTTTTCATATTTACTACTACTTTTTGAAACTAAGGATAATACAAATGAATTTAGGCAAGTCTGAAGTTGAACGTCTACATAGTCCAGGTCTGACAGTCAGATAAACGATGATGGAAGTCCACATAACAAACCTAAGTTATAGCTGCACCCAACAATGAAATACATACCTGGACACACCCTTACAAATACAGTATGTAGTATTTTTCAGACTATACATTAAGTGACTATTTTATGGTAAAGTCAGAAAATAAGCGGATGGATGGGTGGGTATTTAGTTAGATAGGACATTTATTTAACTATTTTACTCGTGTTGTAAAATATGGTTGTTGATTTCTGCAAGTTTCTATTGGTTGTTCTGTCGACGTTTTGTCTCGTTGTAAATAACGAAGGCGGTAATGCGAGAGTACGATAAAATGCAGGCCGAAAAAATGACATCAACCCGAACGAAATCATGACTGCAAGACAACACAAAAATACGATAACATGACAGCAATTCAACAACAATACAGCATCGTGACAGAAACATTATGTTCTTGCTCAGGACGTGTCGTCATGCTATACTGCTGTGGTGTAGCATTGTTGTGTTGTCGTTTACAACCCAACAGTCTGTCTTAAACTGTTGCCATAGTGTTGCCTTTAATAATTGCAGCGAACCAACACGACAACACGTAATTTGCTGCGATCAGTTGCGGAAGTTGTCTTGATTTTTAGCAGTTCTCGGTCCGAACTACTATAAAATCTAAAAAATCTCAAAAGGTTGCAAGGCAAAAGGAAAGTAGAGATACAGGAAACAAACAATTTTTGCAGTTTAACTTAACAGTTTTTCAACATCACAAGTAACGCATGTACCATTTAATCGCATTGTACTTATGTTTGTTCTAAAAGGAAGCATAATTAACGAGAATAGAAACAATGCGTAACAATAATATCTTTTTTCTTAAGTTGAATAAAAGATTTCCTTGTGTCCGAGCCAACTTTTTCGGCTGAAAATCTATAGAATTGTCTAATTTCAATTCTTAGATAATTAAACTTGCCCCAAAATAAGATTCTCCTTGTCGTAATCAAAAAGGTGTTCTTTTTTCGTGGTATCATGTTCTTAATAGACGAGACTGTTTCCTTAATAACAACTCAACACTCTCTTAACTATGAAGTTTCTATCCCAAGACAACGCCTCCTTCTTCCGCTTTGTCTTCGATCAACCCGGAAGGGAGCCTCTGTTTTTGAACAGTCCTTCAAAATTACTATAATAAGAGTCAGCATTTATCAAATCAGCAATCAAGTAAAAGAAAATTACGCATCATTCTCTTAATAAAAGTCATGTTGTAGTAGCATTTAGGAATGTTTTACTGTTTTTATTTCCCGAACATGCTTTTATAACACGGCCAACTGTCTTATTTCAATGTCATTGTGAATCATGCTGTTCACTGTCTAATTTAGATATCGACATTCCATATTATTCCTTAAGATACCTAAAAATTGACACGAAGAAAAGCACTGATGCGTAAGATTGGGTTGTTAATGAGGAAATAAAGTCGTGGACGTCAGCGGCTGAAACAGCCCTTATAGCGTAATCAATATGGAGATTTGAAAGCAATGCGGTGTATACACGAATCAAGATGTTTTCAAATGGTTCCAAACACGAGTGCCCTCTCCCTCGTCAATACTTCCCGTCTGTGTCTTTGGTCTTTGTAATCACGTAAAACTAATGGGTAAGCCTGGTATCTATCCAGTTCCGCAAGACAAAAGACAATTAGCTTTTTGTTGTATCTGCTTTGAAGCAACGGTCACAACATGTGATTCTCAACAGTAGTCTGGTTTATTGTTGGTAATCGTAGCAAGATGCTGTGGCTGGAAGACAATCTCATAGCGTACATGTATATATTCATTGACGTGAGTACGGTTCTAGCTTAAAGGCAACAGAAAGGTAAACTATAGGTGGGAGTAGTACGTTAAACTCCTAGAATATAGGTATTTTACACACAAAATCACGCTTTGCTGTGCTATATACTTTTGTGCATTGTTCACCCGTCTAAGGCAGGCATTAACAATTGGATTTTAAAGGCGAAAGAGAATTTGTTCAAACAAACATGCAAATTTAAAGTTACTAGGTGTATTCATAAAAAACCTGGTTACGGAAAGTGATTTAGTTGCATCGAGGAAAACGACTATTTGCATGGCGGAAGGTTCGCCCAAGATGCAGATGGACTGATTATAAGTTCGTTTAAAAAAATTCTATGACATGAGCGGGATTCGACATTGCGTTCAAAAAGCCTTGAAGCTCACGACTTCATTTAAAAGGTTGCCTAGATAGGAAAGATAGGAAGTGACGTCACAGCAATGAAATCAACACCGTGGCACGAAATTGTGGCCATTCTTAATCATATTCACAAAAACCAACGATACCTATCTTGATCTGGATGCATCAACTCATTTTGTTTTATTATTTTGTGTCTATTCTAAAAGGAATTTGTAAATTTTAATAATGTTAGGATTTTTTGAGCCATTTTAGATGTTTTTATTTAAACTTTTATTTTTGGCTTTGTATCTTTACCGTTGTTTGTATTGTTTTTTTTTATACCTTTACAATGGAACAAACGAAACGTTAAGTCATTGAAAAGTTCAAACACAGAGTTACTTAGCACGGTATAAGATAACGCGTAGTTTAGCCTTCCTTGTGTTAATTAAGTTTCATCATGTATTGGAGAACAAGAGAACCTCAGATACAATTAGTCTGGTGTTGATAAACGTTCTTGGATTGCATTGATGTATGTTAAGTACTTTACAAATGTGAAGCCACTCGGCCCTTTCCGTCTAATAATGTATTTTCTGGGCTTAAATATCTTTTTCAAGATGATCACAAATTACCTCTTATTCCTTTCTCAATAGATAAGATGAGAAAAATTGATTACCATCATTGTTTTTGTAGAGAAACTAGAACCTGCTATCAGTTACATTACAACCGTTTCACGGATGTAATTACTTCCCTTCTTTCAGAAGTGGCTTGTGAATCGTTTACGGAAGTTTAAATGGTCTGAACACTTACATAAGGGATTTTTCTGTAAAGTTAGGCAAAGTCCTTATTTTTGGTTAAGCACATTAAAATCTTTTCTCTCATAGAGTGATTTTAGAATTTTTCAATGGCACTCAGTAATGCTACTCGGACACTGTCCCAAACGAGATCACTACGAAAAGGTGAAATTGGTACTGCCAACAAAAAACCAACAATAATAATTGTTGAAAAGAGATAATATTGGTAAGAGATAAACATCTAACTAAACATATTCATTGTTTATTTAATGTCTTATTTTTTCTTTTGTAGACGGATATCATCGGCGTCATCGAGTGGCATGCGCGTCAAGTGAGTACATGTCATAGGTTTTTGTTATACTTACGTAGTTATTTAATTTAGAAAATTCGAATCAGGGTTAAATTTACGTAGATTTTAATTGAGTTTTTAATGGATATTCCTTGGTAAATTAAATATTTAATCCACATATATTTCAAAAAGTATTCTGAATTGAAATAATTGTTGGAAAAAATATTCTAAATGTAACCATATGATTTTGCCTTAAAGAAAAAAAAACCCAAACGACTTTTCAATCATTGTAATTAATTCAATTTTTTAGAGGACACATGATTAGGCTACTATAAGAACACCTTCATTCCTCACGAGTTGAGCAACTATTTATACGACTAGAAATAGAAGAATGGCTGAATCTCTCACTGGATGTATACAACGTTGTGTATATGCATGTTACAAACCCCATAATTTGTAATTGTATATTTGAGTTATAAATTTTACATTTAACATGTGATAAGCAATAATTTACAGGGGCGTGTGAGAAACCGACGGTTAACAATGAATTATGTTTTACTATTCATTGATATAAAATACGTATATTCAAATTGGAATATATTACACACATGGAATCTTACTGTGGATTATATGATGTGATATGCAACTGTGGAATATGAACTAATTTAAAATTTGAGTAGGTAATATTCAACTATTTAAAATGGAATTTGTGATGCGAAACCGTTTACAGTAGAACATGAATGATGCACTAAACTTTACAATGGATTATGTGAGTCAAACTAGAAAAGATGTAAAACAGTTTAAATTGAATATGTAAGGAGTCACCGTTGAGTGTAGAGAATAGGCGAAGCCACAGTAGTCTCAGGGCAATATGTGATATTGGACGTTTACAGGTGACAATAGGCGAAACCAAACAGTTTACAGTGAAATGTGTGATACGCAACTATAAATAGAAAATATGCAATGCACAAACGATTATACCGGAATATGTAATGCCTCCTTATTTTAAAGTAGAGAATATGCGATGCTTTATCGTTCATACATCCTCTGAAAATGTGGAACGTTACGGTTTACAGTGGCGGAAAGACGATGCCTCTTACATTACAATGGAATGAAGTGCTAAAGTACCACATAGTAGAGAAATGACCAAGTCATTGTACAAGCTTTCACAGCTCTTTCACGAAGGAAAATTCTCTAAGATTGTGCTCGGTAAAATTCAAGTGTCCGAAACATTGCAACATAATCATTGACTTTATCAGATCAGATAACATGCCCTTGGTTGAACCGCGGGCTCAAAAGTTCAAACTGCGCACAAACAATTAAATCAAAACATCGATTGTAACGGAAGTACATTTGGACGCCCTGGAAAAATCATTTACCTGCATTTTTTGTTACACGCACAGTGATGTGATCGTTTGTTATGTAACTGGAGACTGCGCATTGTTCGTATACTTTAAATAGAGCATGACGGTAAAACTTGAAAATGACAGTTGTAAAGCATAGATACCGATATGTATACAAACAGTACAGTGGTAATATTTGCGCTCGGAACTTCAAAATGTGTCAGCTTGATTTCAAACGACTTGAAGAGACGTGAAGAGTCTGATATTTGTCTCGGATTGTCGTTATGGTCAAGTTCCGTGAAAATTTAGCATGTATAACGTTATTGCCAGTGTCACCCACATCGAACTGTGGTGGAATATCACAATATAAGTGTTATATGAGAGTTCAGAACTGTTCTTTATGTGACCTTTTGCATTGGAATACAACCTGGCTTGTTTATTTTTCAATCAAGAGAACAAGAAATTTATCTAATTACTGACGGTAGAGAATATTCATATTGCAAGGCATATAAAAAAATCAATCTATATGTGTTGATTACCGGAAATGTTTGCTTCCGGGGTAGTTAATAAAACATGAACATTTTGTACCAATGTTAATATATTGCGTTATAATGAGTTTGCTTCTCAGTCACATCGATAGCTGTGATACTATCATCAATAGCATCACCAAGAGAGATACGGCCAAGATGTAATGGTAATTTCTAAATGGTTGACCATATTTCAGAATGCCAAATAAAAATCACTAATCAATATGTCATTTAATTCACATCCTTTTTTATCAAAATAAGTAAATAGTATTCTGCATTGACACAATACTGTACGTTGATTGGTTGTTGTCAAAAATGACTTAATGTTGTCTTAGAACAAAAAGATTTAAAAAACAAAAAAAAAAAAAACAAAAAAAAAACCCCAATAATTTTGACTTAGCTACAAATATGCGAATGAACATATATTCTTATAATGCATGCATCGTTTGTCATTTTTGTTATTAATGCTTTTAATAGTTTGAATGTGAATAGTGTAGTTGAAATAGACAATGCATGCAAATATCAATGTGTATATCTACAGAAATGTGTAGATGAGTAGGTGTCACATATGTATGTCATACATGCTATTATATGAACCGGGAGTAGGTACTGATCGAAAGTGATAATGCGACCTTCACTGTGTCATATCGTGTCATCACAAAGTGGTTTTGATCGTTTATGTAATTAGCTGTTGCTGTAGATTGAATGCTAGATCGGATGTTTTTTATGCGACCCAGTTACACACATAACTTCTGAACGTGGTTCCATTGTCGTTTGTCATCGCATAATTATAACGAGATGACAAAGTGAAATGGTTTCCGCTGCAACCAAGACATCACACACTAAATGCCACACACTAGCTATAACAATCAAAAGGGGTCTTTATTGTGGGTACATAATATCACTATGTTTGAAGTTGATTGGCATTGTAAGAGCACGTTTCCGCTATTATGAATTCCGTGGCAGGGGATCGATTCAATCGCCATAATGCTAAGAAAGAATTCCAAGTCGCCTAGAAAGTCTTAAGAAAATTGGGTTTGTATTTCCAGTGAGCTCCACTGTTATCTCTCTCTCTCTCTCTCTCTCTCTCTCTCTCGCCGGCGCGGTGGCCCAGTGGTAAGAGCGTTCGCTTTGCGCTGGTAGACGGGTTCTAGAATCCCAGGTGTTGGTTCGAATCCCGGTCGGGTCAAAACCTAACCTAAGACGTTAAAATTAGGCAATCTTCTCACACTCGCTAAGCCCTCAACATTACTGGGTAGGAGGACTGGTTGGCTCGGTGTCAGGATAATGTAACCTAGTAAAGTATCATGTCAATGTGTCTTCGGCGTGGTATTTCAGTGAGACAGCACTATAAAGTCGCCATAACTGCGCACTGACACAAGCAAACACCATATCGATATGACCTATACATGAGTTAAAGGGACGCTAAACCTCAAAATCTCTCTCTCTCTCTCTCTCTCTCTCTCTCTTGTTTGTATGATATACATGAGCCGTGCTTATATATTACGGGAAATGTACTCACTTTTACGAAAGTGTATGGTCAGTCGACAAAATTAAGTTTTTTTTAAAGCCTACATTACTATAGCATCACATTCAAACTATATAGACTTAAGGGGAGTCCCTTGATCTAATGGTTAGAGCTCATCTAAGGTTTTACATTGTAGAAAATGTCAGTTTTGTGTGGCGTGTTTTGCAGTCGACGTTAAGCGATTGGCTCATTGACCGGTGGACTAAGTATAAAATTTAGGTAACACCGAAGGTAGAATTTAAACATTGACCTGCTTTTGCACTGCTATATAAAGAAACTGTTCTTACAATACCTTGCATGAAGTGCTTGACGGGGTGATATTGGTTAGTTTGTTTCGTCTTTTCTTTTAATGGTATTGTATATTTCAAATTTATGAATTTCTGACATTTTATATAACTTTTTAAATTTGCTGTAAACTAAAATTTGTCTCAAAGTGAAATACTCATTGAATAGTAAATGGCGTCTATCAATATTTTAGCTTTGACATAATACACACTACAATGTATGCAATTGAAAATAATTTATGGCAAGTTGTTTAGGTTTAAACTCATATAAATTGATTTTATTTGTAAGCGAAAACTCTATTGGTTTTTTAGAAATTACGTCTATTTTTCAATAAACACAAACAAAATAATAGCAAACGCATGCGAAAAATATGTATTGTGACGCCATCGATACCCAATTACTTCCACTTTTAGGATGGCAATTCCCCGTCAAATTCGCTGTATATAGGTCCATCTTTATTATATTGCGGATTCAGTGGAATCGGTAAGTTAGTAAGACACCAAGAGCCGCCTAACCTTTATTGCAGAATGTTTTGTAATCTGTATACATGCTTTCTTTATAACTGTGCCATTTGGCCAGGTGAAACAGTGAACGGCGAGATAGAGTTGATGTATCTAAAAACACATCCCGTTCCCGCGGTTTTGACATATATTCGTACACAAAATGTTCAAAATTTATGAAAATAGAAAAACAGACATGAAACGGATAGACATGCTGCAAGGCCTTAACTAGGCTAAAATTTGAAGTGAGGCGAGAGGTCAGGTCCCCAGCGGGTACAGCGCAGCGCCCTGGTGTATGTGTATGTGTGTGTGTGTGTGTGTGTGTGTGTGTCCCGCGGAGGCAAACTAAGGCCGAACACTGACAGAAAAATGACATTCACCAATGCATAGTATTTAGATAGGATTTAATTTATATATGTCAAATCTGGGAGGAGTATGCGCGCCTTCCAGGTCAAATGAATAACAGAAAACGATTTCTTCATTTGATAGACATGCAATGAAAGGGGCGTTAAACCCAAATAAAATAAAGATAAAATGGAAGAAGTTTCTTAACGATTGCTTCAGCGATTGTTATATATCAATATTGTATTGTACATCGCTAATAAAGGTAACATAATATACTTCTTATCGATCCCCAGTAAAAATCAAGAACATTATATGGTTTAGAATTCAGAAACATGCCTCCAATAAATATGATATTTAAAAGAAGAAAGAGCCACTACTGTGCGAGACACCCACGTCCATCCCTTCAGTTGATTGAGATAGGCATACGATCTTATCTTTAAAACTCCGATTATAACCTAAAAAGCATAGTGAAGTCACATCTTTATTTCCTTCATTTTCTGATGAGTTCATTTTTTAATCAACACAATAAATAAGCATCGATAGAACATTTAGACAAGTATAACAAATAAACATACGTCTATTACATATAAAACGTTGAGAATTATTATAAATGTAAACAGTGAAATAATTACAGGATATGTATCTGCTGTTTTGTATACTATGGATTGCACTAAATACACGTACGTGTTTTTGTTTGTTTGTTTATTATTGTTGTTATTGTTGTGGTTGTGGTTGTGATTGTATTTTTTTGACCAAATATATTATAAATGATATCAAATTATCAATTATATTATAAAAGTAATAACCACATGTAAATGTGCAGGTATATTATACAAAGTTACATTTTTTCACAATTTATTTATATATTTTTATGTAATTGTGCATACTTATTTTACATATGTCAAACCTCATTATTCACGTTATTTGGTTTCCCTTCCCTCTGAATGAGATAACTTTAAAATGCAATTAAAAGAAAAAATACAGTTAAACGCTTAGAATGTGTGCACACGTAAATCAAAACTTGTCATGTAGCACATTTGACCTGATACTATTAAAACAAAATAAAACAGAACTCCATCCAGGTGTTATATCTAAAATGTTGTCTAGGTGATACTAGATAATTGTTGTCTAGGTAATACTAGATAATTGTTGTCTAGGTGATACTAGATAATTGTTGTCTAGGTGATACTAGATAATTGTTGTCTAGGTGATACTAGATAAGTGTTGTCTAGTTGATACTAGATAATTGTTGTCTAGGTGATACTAGATAATTGTTCGATTGTTGGGTAAGTGAGAATAAACGGACAAAATGACATAACCGAACTGTTCTCAGGCGATGATTTCAGACGAGATCTTAAATATCAAATAAGAGATAACAGCAACTCAGGTGAAATAAATGTTAAATTTTAGTTTTAACTAAAACAGTTAACAAACGAGTAAGTAAATGAATTTTTTAGTGAGGCCATTGCATGCACTTGCCTCCATGGTAGTTACGGTCTTGCGTTGGATTGTATATAAAGAATTAAAACTCATAGTTAATAAAGAAATTGAAAATTGAAAAAATGGAGCAAAAGGACTATATAAACATGCTTGTCTTGGTTCAATAAAACTGATTGATTTTATAATTGTACCAACAATTAGGCTTTGTAATTTGACCTGAAATATGTTGAAGCGATTTAAAAACACGGTTAACTAAACCAATGCGGTAAAGGGATATGTTTACCTCATGTCGTCGTCATGTGTAATAGGTGATAAAGTAGAGTGTACACCTGTGTGCATTTTTCTAAACAATATCAATTTGCAATGCGAATAATACAAATGGCACTGTAACACACTGGGATATATCATATATATGTAATTTCATAAAACTGGAGCCTGTCATATATAATGTCACAGCTGGAGCACAGTTTATACTAATTTCATAAAAATCCCAGGCAATATTTACATTGTATAATTTTTTTATTTGCTTGTACAATATTCATGTGTAAGTATTGCATACTGCACCCAGAAAGTGCGTGTACAACATACATTGTACCAGCTTTATAATAGATATAACGTGTCAAGCGATATTTATTTTCCAAATGTTTCAGCATTGCACAATACATCGATATCAAATGGAAATTCCTGGTGCAACATATATAAACAACAGTTGTTGAAATTACAGTTGACACGAGCGAAAAAACAGTGTCTGCTTCGTGATTGGGAATTTATTTGCCATTTGAAATTGTTTGATTGTTGATAGATTGCGTGATGTACGGAGAATGATTGAAAAGGCAACTAGAAAATTAACCCAGATTTCGCACTTGTGGGTATCAAATAAAAAAGATGTTGAGCTGCTAAATCCACTGTCTCGTACCTGCTAAGGCATAGTCATTTCAAGATGGCGGAGAGTGTTCAACCAACAAGGTGAGTACCAACTTTAAGTATAGAAAATAGCTATTTTATGTTCATATCTGGCCATTACATACAGTTGTATCAACAAATATTTGCTTGAAGTTTATCATATATATATATCTCTTTCGATTATAGTATTCACGATCTCTTACACAGAGCTCGTAAAGTCGGGCAAAGCCCCGATAGAAAAATCGAAGCGGTATTCTCACCTGTATTTTGCATTTATCTACGTATTCATGCCATATCTCGCCAATTTTGCATTTCTGTGTGAATATGTATTGGTGACCTGAAAAAAGCAAATAATTGGCCCCGCTTTAACTTTTAGGATTTTCGGATAAATCAGCGAGAAAGGTTTTGTTTATGTTAAGGCATGGTCTCGACGTTTTTTGACAGAAAATGC
>JAUMGZ010185849.1:0-13614 GCA_032359645.1 Pododesmus macrochisma
TATCATAGTAGGGGCCTTGACATGACACTGTCGGTGTGACCCCTCGTACAAACTCATTCATCTCCTAGTAGGGGCCTTGACATGACACTGTCGGTGTGACCCCTCATACAAACTCAATCATCTCCTAGTAGGGGCCTTGACATGACACTGTCGGACTGACCCCTCGTACAAACTCAATCATCTCCTAGTAAGTGTATTGACATGACACTGTTGGTTTGGCCCCTCGTACAAACTCAATCATCTCATAGTAGGGGCCTTGACATGACACCGCCTGTAACTAATTTTCATTGGACCATTTGAGGTGGTATTGTAACTATATGTACATATATTGTGTTTGATATATTTGATCACGACCAGCGTTCAACATGTCTGTAATTGAAACATCTGGTTTGACTTTTGGCACTTCAAGGTTATTCTTGACCATCAATTCTAAAGTTTTTGATTGTGAATATGAGAAACAACACAAAAATGTAAAAAAAAAAAAACATTTATCCCGTTTGCTTCGCTGATACATTGAAATGCTTCTCTCCAGGTTTATGAACCCAGGAATTGAGGTTACAGAAACCTTATCCCGAAGTTTACAAGCGATTGTAATAAGGCAGATGCGACTCTAAAGTTTAAGTCATTGATTGTCTATCTCTGGTGTAAGACGAAACGATGTGCGACGATAACTGTTCATACCCACGACACTCCTAGTTTCCGGTGAAATCCTTTTTTTTTTTATCATTGGTCGAAATGTTATCGAAACACTGGAACTTTTTTCTTCCAGTTATTATGAGTCCAATGAAGTTCGCCATAAGATCTTACAGTATTAGGAAAAAGAATTCCCGTGCGTATATCTTCCATGATTGCTATGGTGTCTGCCGCCATTCATTTTTGGCGAAAGAGGCCGCCATTGTTGTCTCGTAGTTCAGGTTGTTCCGCGGTTACGTAATTTTCTACTCTGTATTGTGACTTTATGAATGATGTCTCCTATTCCAACAATTTTGTGAGAGTCGAAATTGCCTGAAAACGAAAAATAAGACTTATAGTTAAATCATTCTAAAATAAAACTAGTTTGATTTTAATTTACATATGAAAAATGACTATATATTTGCACATTATACTTCTGTCTAGGTAACATAATATGCGTGTTATTTGCGCGCGCGCGCAAGTGTGCGTACACCAATGTTATATACACGTGCACGCTCAATTTTCTTTATCTATAACTTTACCTGTAAAAAATTGGTATTTACATTTGATATGCGAAAATCTATTATGATACAAATATTTTTCAACAATTGACCTAATAAGACGAATTCAGCAATGTTTCCTTTCACGGATTTGGACGCACAATACAACCAAATATAGAGAACACAATATTTATAAAATTTAGTTTTAAAAATGTGTATTTTCACTAGTTTCAAACTGACCCTGGGGTTTTCATAAGTTATGTGTTGTGCAGAAGAAACGTAGTTTACAAGTGTCCAATAATGACGGCTGTTTCGAAGCTATGTCTAGAGTTTGGGACGGGGGTGCCTCACACAGAGTATTGACTCTTTCCTCTTTTAAATATCATATTTATTGGAGGCATGTTTCAAATTTCATTTCATATATAGTTGTTTATGAACTTATTTTCCCTTAAACTAAAATTTCAAACTTTATGAAAACTTATCACAAAACTATGTTAAAATTAAACGAAAACAGTTGTTTTGTTTAACTTGGTTGTTTTAACGATGATAAATATAGTGTGTTCACATTAAGGAGACATTTTCTTGTTTTGTTTTGGTAAGCAATGTCAAGAGGGTATTGCATATATCTGTACAAAGTCATTCCGAAAAGTTGATATGTACCTTTAGAACTTTACGAACTTTTGTATAAAAAATAAATTTTCGTCGCTTCAATTTCAATTTCGACATATACATATTGATATAGGTGACAGACGGGTGTGATTCGCTTATTTCTGCACCTACTCACTCATATCAATTACAATTTAATTGTCGCTGCAAGGTGCATATATTGTGTGCATATATCATCTCTGTACCATAGCATTATCGTGACAAGTCAAGTTGTATCAACACGTACTTATTTCATTTTCTAACACAATATGATTTTGTGTATTTATTGGTGACAGTTGGCCTTCACAGTTAAAGAAAGAAGCACAACTTTTCTGGTTTCTGTGCATGCGCAAAAAGCCACACCCTCGCCACACACACAGGATGGCAATCGATCATTGATCTATTATTATGCATCTGTGGCGCATATCGTTCTCAACAAAAATGCACCAATCATAAAAACGTACTTTAACATCACGGCTTAATACTGTTAATATCAATTGTGAAATCAGTCATTTGTTCACTTTCATTTGTAAACAGATCAAGCATCACAGTAATTACTCATAATGATTGAGCACTGTTCAACTCCCAGCTTAAACATGGAAAATCTCATTCAAAATTCTGATCACAGTTTCTTAACAAATAGCTATTAGTGATTTTAATAACGCTGTCAACACTTGAGAGCTGCAGTTTTGTGTATACATGCTTAATCAGTCATACCGTGCTAATATATGTTGGGTTATTTTAAGTGAAGTGTTGAAATCTTCGCTTTGTACATATCCATCAAGTGTCAAAGAAATATATCACCTTTGACTTTTATAGGGCAAAAATATGGCGGAGTCTTGTTTTATGTACTTATCGCTGACATCATATATCAATTATTTACTTAATTTCATGGTATTCGCTTGCTAATTGAGATTTTCTATATCTTCAAAAAATGGAATTTACGAGTCAAGTATTTAGATCGGTTTTAGAGTCCATGAGTTCTATTTGCTGACATAAGATATCAATTATTCGACTTAATTTCGTGATGATCGCTTGTCAATTCAGATTTTCGTTAGCACGAAGACATGAAATGTCAAGTCTTTAGATCGATTATCGAGTCCATGATTAGCATGTGTCGTCTTGTAAAAACATTTTCATCCAATACTTTAAAATATTACACGAGAAAGGATGTTTTTGTATTCATGAATTTAATTATTGCTTTGTGTAACCTTAACCATCTCTGATAATATTTTCTTTTTAAAAAGAAAATAATGAAATAAGAACATTTTCATTATGAGGTAGATAAAATTGAACTTTTATTGCATGTTGAAATGTAAGAGTGATTTCCCTATATATGTGGATTATCTTGGTTAAAGATGAAGTAGTTTATATGTATATAATTAAAAGAGCAAAAGGAATTTATTACGAAATAAACTTATAAAATTTATAAAAATCCTAAGGTAAAAAGTTATGATTTAAATAACATTTTCTGTTGTGTATCTACTGACTGGTCACAAGTAAAACGCATTTATAACTACAACAAGTTATGTCAACAGTAGCTTAAGGCTATATTTATTCTTTTGTGATTATAGGACATTTTAAGCTAATTTTAGGAACAACTTTATTTTGCACAAATCCGTCCTGACTAATTAAAAGTCAAAAATTGAAATATATTGAGAAAGAACGTGCAGTACCTGTATTAATTACACCTGCGTGCTGATTTAGACTCCACCTGTCTTCAAAAGAGTGATGGTTCTGTTGCAAATAGTCTCCTTCATCAGAACGAAACTGACTCCTAACTTCACGTTTAACTCGGCGGCTGTGCTCCCATCTACCTTGTGGTCTCGAATCTCTACGTTTCCATGACGATTGGTCTGGTCGTGAATGACGTTGTTCCCTCGCCGAGTTACGTCGTTTCCAGGATCCATCATCATTATTTTTAGGCCTTTGTGTATTGTCACGAGTGTTCAAAATCTTTGTCTTTTTAACATTTAGGTTTTGCTCGTTGTATCCGAACGAAGATCTGCGCATTGGTCTATCAGACAACTCTGGCTGTTTCCAATGAGGAGATCTACGACCTTGGCTGTTATCGGAACCTGATTGTTGCCAGGAAGACGATTCGGAGTATTTTTCGACTGGTGGTTCTGTCCACGTATTTCGTCCTTGACCTGGAGCGTGCTCTTCATGATGTTGACGTCTACTGAAATCACCATCCCGGTTTGACTGGCCTGTTTTCCTCCATCCAGACTGATGTCTAGAGTCTCGGGACGCATGATAACGGTCATTGTTCAATTCACTTTTTGTTTCTACTATATTTTGATTCCTTCGCACGACTCGACGTTCAAATAAGCCATTGCGTTTGGAACTTGCACGTTTTGCTGCTTCTAGATGGGGATTGTGGGCTTCCGTAGAAAATTTAGATCTATGCGAGTTTTCGGGAGGAAATCGAGATCCGTTGTCATCCCTATATTGATTCGTCGATTTTCGTTCGTAGACCCTGTTTGCATTAGTTGTTCTACCCGACGGCTGCTGTCTCTCTGTAAAATGCCCGCTCCTTTCGCGCACAGTTTGATCTTGCTGCTGTGAAGGTGGATAATCATTGGTTTGTAAACGAGGATGGTTGTTTTGTACAATTGGTTCATTGTTAGCACTCGGAAAATTAATCGATAAATCACGTGATTGATACTTGTCTCGATTCCTTGGAATTCTATGTATTTGATTTTCTGCTTCGAAAAACTGACGTTTGTCTTGGGTTGATTTGGACATTTTTTCTTTATTAAGATCGGGGAAATAATCGCGAAGTGTGCCGACATTACCTGTGGGATATTTTCGTCTTCTAAACTCATTTGTTCCATGCTCTGGTTGTGCGTGTGGTTGGTCGTTCGAATTGGTTTCAAATGGTTGATATTGTGTTCTTGTGCCTCTGTTGTTTCCCACAGAGCCCGAGTTAAACGAATGCGTATCTGTGAATCTCTGTGGATGAGACTTTCGTGCACTTTGCCATGAATCATAGACATCCTTATCAGCAGGCCGATCGATAGGCTCATGGTGAGTATTTCTAGTTGGAGACTGGTTCCAAGACGAGCGATGCTTATTTCCATTGTTTTTATCGATGTTATATTGAGGTTCAGTACCTGGACGTTCTCGCAATGGTGGAGTTAACGAGTTACGTGAATCTGCAAGTACACCTTCAGGGTTTACCCACCCATCTGCCCCAATATTAGCAGGCGGAACCAATGCCTTATTTAGATTTGCGTTATCTAGATTTGCGTTATTTGGATCTATGTTATTAACCTCATATAAATCGTCGTCATAAGGCGGCGTTGTTGATTGCACTTGGTCGTTTTGTTGCCAGTTCCCAGAGGACTTTGCGACTGATGGTGGTTCGTGCCAAAGTTGGCTTTTATTTTGACCTGCTGACCCAATACCATTAGAGGAGGGAAAGCTTGGACTCAGTTTTTTGTTTTCTTTCCAAAAAGAAGCACCGATTTGGTTTGCAGAAGACTTAACGACCGGCGGCGGTTCATACCAAGGATGGTTTATATTCTCTCCGGCTGAGTTAACACTTGTTGGAGACGGAGCGCGTTCACTCAGATGATTGTTCTCTTTCCAAGAAGAAGCACCGACTCGATTCCCAGAAGAAACCTGCTTTTGATGATCATGATTAGGAATGTTATTGGTTGGCGAATTATGAATACGCTTTCTCTTATTTCGAGGTAAATGTACATCACCCCTTGCACCTTGAAAACTTCTTTGATCATGTGGATTATGAGAGTTAGATTCGGTAAATTGCTCAGAGTGATGACGATCATTCCCGTGCCGAAAATTTGATTCCTGATTGTTCGGACGATCTTGTCTATTTCTATTCATATCGCCTTCTATATAGTTGTCGTTATAAGGATCTGGTGACAGTGATTTTGCGTCTCCAAAATGTTGTTTACGATCACTATTACGATGTTTGTTTGTTTCTCTTGTCTGATGGTTAATCTGCTGATGAACAGGGGGTTTATTTCTTTGATTTGACCCACCATCGTTTTTAGTAAATGGTCCACTATCTGAACGTGGTCTATTTGATGATTGGTCTTCATGTCCACTTGGTCTATTCAACTTGAAAGTTTTAAGTGGATTAAGTGAATTTTCACCCTGTCTGTTTGCTCTGTTGTACTGCTCATTGTTCCCCCCAGTTGTTGGGTTATACATATCAGGCATAGTCGATCTATTACGGTGCTCAGTTGGTCTCTTGAACTTTTCAAAAGGCTGATTTGGTTCATCTGAATTGGCTCGATGATCGTTTGACCAGCTGGAACCCAACGAATTCTTGTGTAAGAGGGTTGAATTTGGTATATCTTGGATGTCTATCCGATTTGGTAGTTGAAGTTTTAAGGAAATATCTGGAACTCTTTCAAATCTTTGTGGCTTATCATTATGACCATTAAAGCCTCGTGAAGTTTTTCTGGGGTTACCAAATGTTGCTGATGTTTCGTGAGGTGTATTTAGTCCTTTAGTATTTTTGTTTACTCTTTCAAATGCTTTTGTATTTCGGTTTAACATTTTAAACGTTGACGGATTATCATTTTGCTTGTCATATTCGAAATTACTTGTCATTTGTTTGTTATTGTTCCTTAGATTTCTTTGATTCGCTTTTGGTTTTTCGACTCTTTGCAAATTTTGATTTGATCTGTTCTTCCTGTTAAAGTGTGTTGAATATTTGTTCGGTCCATCTTTTGTTGATGGAAAGTTGGGCGAGTTTGAATGCTGTACTTTTTCTTTCGGAATTCTTGGCTTAACACGATTTCGTAGAAATGGTGACCTAATACTATCACGTGATTTGCTTACCCGAATGAAAGAATCACTGCCTCCAGAAGGCTCAATATAACTTTTCCTTGGATTTGTTTTTGCTAAATGTCGTTCTCGCTGGAACTTGTGCTGCACTGCATTCTGAATGTTAGGAGTTGGGCTAGTAGTAACATATTTTTCAAATGGACGTTTACCTATGTGCTCTGTAGGTGAACTGCCTGGAACTTTTCTGTTATCGTAAGGAGTTCTGTATTTGGCGGTTGTTATCATTCCATGTCTACCAACATTCTTTTTTATATCAGAATAATTTAGCTTATTAGAAGCCGGATAATTGTTGAAGTTAAGCTTTTTGCGAGATGTCGTAGATACTATTATATGTAGATTGGTAGCGTTCTTGCTATCTAACGTTTTGAGTTCTGCTTTATTGATTTTGTCGTTGATATTGACCGAGTTCGTAGTTGGTGGTGTTACCGAGTCTTGTGGGTGCACGTTCACCTTTTTGGCTCTCGGTGCTGTATGTAAGGTAGGTGGTTTGATAATTATATTATCTCTTGCAAAATTGCCAGTAGAAGGAGGGAGTGTATCAAGATCATTTTTGTATGGGAATTGATTTGTCTGTGGTTCATTTGTAATTCGTTTTGTAGGAATCTTTCGACGAGTTAGTCTCAAATTCGTGTTACTAGTTGGCGGTCTCGACAGAAAGTTTCTTCTTATTGGACCAGTTTCTACTTTTATAAATTGGTTTTCGATAGCAATCGGGGTAGTTGGCGTTAACCTAGAAACTGCAGGATGTTTTGGAAGTGACTTAATGCGAAGACGATTGATAGGCCTAACCCTAAAACTAATTGCTTGTTGAGTTGTTACGTCTTTTGGTGATGGTATTGTTACGTCTTGTGGTGACGGCGTCGTTACGTCTTGTGGTGACGGTGTTGTCGTTATAGGTTTTTGCAACGAAAGTTTTAAACTTGTTGTTTTAGTTGCATTCTTAACTAAAACAGGATTCGTTGTAACATATTGTTTCTTCGTTGTAAATTTACTTCTTAGCTGAACAATTGTTGTGCCTCGGATTGGTATCTTAGATATGCCACGACTTTGTTTTGTGTTTTTTGATTTCTTTTCAACACTTTTAGGCGAGGTACTCAATGCTAATTTGGAATTTCGCTTCTTCGCTTTAGATTTTCTCAGCAGTCTAAGTAAAAGGCCAGCTAAACTACTCGTTTTACTTATTAATCGAGGTGGTTTGTGCTTCTTTTCATTAAGAGATTTATTTGAAGAGTTTTTCATCAATTTAATTCCACCGTTCTCTGGTGTAGATTGACGTACATTTACGTATTTTTGTTGATTCAACGACACTTCGACTTTTTGCTCTTTCCCCTCTGATGGGGTTTGCTCATTATTTGGTGAATATGAACGAGAAGGCGGCTTTGGAACAGATAACGAACTTGAACTCTCATCCCGGCGATCGGAAATGGATTCTGCGAAGGGTTTAGGCGGCTTCCTTGCAGAAAACGGGAGCATCACCAAATCCTGAACAGGTGTCACGTAATTGGCCAATGTAGACCATTGATCTGGCTGCGGGGTTGTTCTATCCATTTTCATTGGCCTTGCAGGCTCTGGGGTTATTTTTTCCACTTTCATTGGACTTGCAAATCGCTGTGATATTTGATTGTTTTGTGCTTCACTTGTGTTGTTTTTCATCAAATTGTGTTTATTGTTTTTATTCTCAACAGTAGGAATGGATTTTACAATTGAATTTTCATCTTTCTTTTTTGACATTGTAAGCGAATGTTGAATAACATTGTCCTGTAAGTTGTCCCGAATGTATGATTTGGCATTCTTTTTATCAACAACCTTCTTACTTGAATCTTTCTTAAACGCGGGGCGACTTTTCCTTCCATCCTTTGAGAAAGAACTCATCGCTGACATTTTGATTTTATCATTTGCATTAGTTCTGCTAGATTTCACAGACGAGAAATTCCTAACAAATTTCTTATTTTCAAAGCCCATATTCTTTCGTTTGATCGGACGTGACACATGATTTGCTTTAGGCTCGCGTGGTATAACCTTATTGACTTTACCATTGGACGCAGTGGCTCTACTTATGCCACCAAATGAGTCCCCTTTTGTGATTACAGACTGTGTGTTAACTGAACTTATGTCATCTTTGTGAAGTTCGCTTGGTAAACTTACTTTCCCGTATACGGCATTCTTATATGTCGGCGTGGAGGTTACCTTCACATTGCTACTAGGGTTTACAACAGGCCCATCAGCTGTAACATTAGTCGATTTCGACACAACGCCGTTAGTCGATGTTTCTGGTTTGTCGTCTCCAGACGCTTTGTTCTTCATCTTGATGTCGAAAGACGGTTGGTTCACTGATTTCAGAGAAACCCGATTTAGTTTACCGAGAAGCGATAACTTAGGGGTAAATATCGGTGCTTCGTTTGATATTTGCGGTAATGTACTGAATATTCCCCGATGCATAGACATAACTCGTGCCGGAATTTTAGCTGCTAGAGTGGTTGCATTCTCTGATCTAGCCACAAAGGGATTGTTGGGTTTGATTGATATCTTGGAGTTAGTATTTTTAACTCCTTTAGCTAGAGGTGACACTTTAAATTTACTATTACCGATTACAGATGAAATGCCATTTATAAGTTTCCTGATTGAAGATGCATCCCTTACATTGTTGGGATACGTCCTTGTAGTTATGTGTCTGTGTCCGAGTTGTTTCCCTTGGTATACAGTTGTTGTTCCGTGCTTGTTTCCTAGTTGTCTTCCATGGCCTGCAGTTTGACTTTGCGCAGGGGAAGTAATATTTCCGTAATTGTGTAGAGATAAATTTGCTGCAGGATTATTTTCATATTTCATTTGCATTTGTTGAGCTCTATTTTGTCTTAATCCGCGTCTCACTTGAGATGATTGCGTTGCACTTCTCAACTTAAGTTGTATACGACGCAGTTGATTTTTCAGGTCCAACAAAGAAACTCCTCGTTGTTGAACGGATTCTGGTGAAATAAAATTATTGCCTGAAAGTTTTCTTTTACCCGTTGTTGGCCCCGAATGAGGTAAGTCTAGTTGTGTCGATTGTGTGTCGTCTGGTGAGTATTCTTCGTAGTGAGAAAATGATCTTTGAGGTAACGGCGCAGAGAATGATGAAGATGGAGCACTAGTAGTAAATTTTCGAGCATGATTTTGAGTTCGGTGCAAATTACGCCCGTCTTCTGGGTCAAGAACATGCGTTGTAGAATGTGCATTGTTTTGTCCTCGAGAAAGTCGCGTTTTTCTTACAAAACTCTTCTGAAGAACACTCTTTTTACGTTTTGACTTTAAAAACTTTGCAAGTGTCTGCTGCAGTTGAGCATTTGTTAAAAGTTTGGACAGCAGTATTTCTTTTGTAGTTCTGTGCCTTCTGGGAATTTTAGTTGTACTAGATTTATACCCAAGGATTGCAGTATTGTGTGGTTCAACATAAACTGATGATGGCTTTTGTGGTATCTGTTGAGCCACAGTTATAGTACGAGTTTTCTTTTGGCCTAAAACATTAGGTTTTGCAGTAGGACTTGAAGCAACATTATTAGAACCCTTCGATGTCATTAAACTCTTTATTAATTCTCGTGCAACAGGTGGAGGCGGACCGGGTAACTGAATGTCACTAGCTTCAGTTGGAGACAGTTTATCAACAGGTGTCGTCTCCTTATTGACAAGTGCCCTGTTGACAGCCTGAGGTTGTTGAACAACAATCTTTAAATTTCCTGGAAGATTCAGCTCTCTGTTGTCTTTCTTGTCCTTTGTTTGCGTCTGAGCCTGTGTTCTGTAATTGGTGCCAGTGCGAGCCGTGTCCTCATTCTTATTCACACGGTAAGCTGAAAACACAATAAAACAAATTAAATATTGAAAAATTACATTAATTTAACATTTACTTATTTTCTAAATTAAAAACATATATTATGTATTCAAAAACTATAGTAACGCACAAGACAGACTACAAATACAGTTCTTCTTAAACAGAATGTATGTCTTTAGAGATGTATACATATGTTTGCAAAAAATGATGTCAAAGTTTGCTAAAAATGTCTTTGCAGGGTGCAGTCGCTCCAAAGTCCCATACAATATATCTTGTACTTTCTGGACGTTTTTATTATTTAGTGGAACTTGTTATAAGTTAATTATTACTATAATATATTTCCGGTTTTGATTGTTATGAATTATGCATATGCATGCTAAGTGTTCCTTTTTTGTGTGTGGTCTTGTTTTATTTTAGGTTTACATTTTGTGTTTCGGAAATAAATCTTTGAATAGTGTCATCCGCATGGCTTGGTGCCAACATCCTAGACAAATTACACGCCGAGGAAGGGAAACAGATAATTCACGTTACAATTGTTATCCGGAACGACAGCATTATAGACCCGATATTGAAATGTTATATCCGTACGTACGATTTACTGATTATTTGACAAGATTTACTTATGTTTAATTAGTAACTCGTAGACACGATTTAATATTTTATATTTGCCTATAACGCCCCTGTAATTGGGTCATACCATTGGGTCAAGATACTATGTTACACGATCAAGATACTATGTTACACGATCTAGATACTATGTTACACGATCTAGATGCTATGTTACAAGAACTAGATACTATGTTACACGATCTAGATACTATGTTACACGATCTAGATACTATGTTACACGATCTAGATACCTTGTTACACGATCTAGATGCTATGTTACAAGAACTAAATACTATGTTACACGATCTAGATACTATGTTACACGATCTAGATACTATGTTCTACAAACTAGATACTATGTCACACGATCTAGATACTATGTTACGCGATCTAGATGCTATGTTACACGATCTAGATACTATGTTACACGATCTAGATACTATGTTACACGATCTAGATACTATGTTACACGATCTATATACTAGGTAACACGATCTATATACTAGGTAACACGATCTATATACTATGTTACACGAACAAGAAACTTTGTTACACGATCTAGATACTATGTTACACGATCTAGATACTAAGTTACACGATCTAGATACTAGGTAACACGATCTATATACTATGTTACACAAACTATATTATACAAAATACATACTATGTTATACAAAGTACATAAGAACTTACTCTTCTATATAAAACTAGATAATATACTAAATATGAGCGAGATATTGCGTATGCATGTCGAAACACGAGATAATTATCTATATTTCAAAGGTATGTTCTTATCTGGATTTTGCACTTATAATTCATGCATAATATGCATATTAAATATTAACTTGACACATTTCCTTTTAGAAAATTAATTACCTAATTGAAAATGACGCCAGATATATGTTTATTGTAAAAACACGGTAATGGTTTTTAAAATGGTATCTTTTCATGTTGTCCAATTGTGAAAAAGTGTATAATGTCTATAGCCTCAGCTGTCAAAGCCTGTGATCAATTTGTTCATAAAATGCAGTGTTTTTCAGATAATTTATTCAGACCAAAGACATGTGCAAGTTCTACGCACGTTTGTATATCAGTATTGACAAGTCATTTGTTATGCAAATAACTAACAGCAATTAAAATACTATTTTGGTTCTAAAATTGTCCAATTCAATCAAAACTGCCACAAAAAGCGAGTTTTGAACAGTCATTTTATTGGAAAAATGATCATTTGTGTATAATAAGGACACTTACAATAAATTAGCACCCCTTCCCAGTTTTGATAGGTAATAAGGTTTACCCAATTGGACTTCGTTAATTCTTAGATTAAAAATATAACTAAGCTCCCGCTTTTAACCAATTTTTGTGCCAAAACACCTGATGTAATTAACACGAAAAAAAACCCCATTTTCTCCTGAGAAGTAAAGGGATGAAACTTAAGCAGAAGTGAATGTGATTGGTCATTGAAAAGTTGAATCCCGACTGTGATTGGTCAATGAAAAGTTGAATCTCTTTGGAGAAAGTGATTCAGACAAACATATAAGCAAATTTTAATTAGAATTGCCTTCTCGTAAACCAAAGATGTTTTTAATGAGTTAGATCCCTATATTGTCATATATTAGATAGAGACTTAATGTTTATCAGCTTATGAGATGATTTAAATTCAATATTTTACCCAAGACTAAATCATATGCAATACATATTGTAGTATTCTCATGTTAGGTATACGCCAAACGCAAGTTATCTAATTGGCAATGTTTTGAATAATTCATACGAAAGTTCAGGACTAATGTTGTGACATTTGCAAACTAAGCTAGTTTAATTTCTTTGTATTTCATGTTTATAACATTAATACATGTATTTGTATTATATTTGAATTTAATTGCAAAATTGTCAGCACGGAATATGGCGGTCGACCCATTGACGGCAACCACGATCTAGTTTGGAAAAATGATAGGTTCCCGGCCCTGTTTTTTCTCTTCGGAAATAGTAATAGTTTAAATCCGGGGCAGTAAGAGAGATGGCTAGAGGAAGGGACAAGCAAAGCAATATGTTTCTCCATTCTCTTGTCTAACTATACTTTTGGATCTTTGTCGCCCAAGGGTGGGGTTTATACAAATCCTATACACTCGACAGTGTAGTGCCTCTCCCGAAGGAAGTTTTGATTTCTTGTCGGAATATTACCCTTCATGACCTGACTTGGATTACCTCATCGTGATATAAACTCCGGCCAGTATGACTTGACCCTATCATAATATTAACACCGGCCAGTATGACTTAACCCTATCATAATATAAACTACGGCCAGTAAGACTTTACCCTATCATGATATAAACTACGGCTAGTAAGACTTTACCCTATCATGATATAAACTACGGCCAGTATGACTTGACCCTATCATAATATAAACTACGGCCAGTAAGACTTTACCCTATCATAATATAAACTACGGCCAGTAAGACTTTACCCTATCATAATATAAACTACGGCTAGTAAGACTTTACCCTATCATGATATAAACTACGGAAGTAAGATTTTACCCTATCATAATATAAACTACGGAAG